>JAMKCH010012826.1:0-74773 GCA_023653785.1 Ophioderma brevispina
TCATTGTGCAGTTTGGTGAAATTGCATCCTGATAAGTTACAATAACATAACATCCCAGTCATTCTTTCGAATAGCCTAAAGGTGAAGCTATTTTACTATTTTTGGTATTAGAACGATCCCTTTCGTAACAGTTTTCACGCGAGCTTCCTTGCAAGACATTGCAAAGGAAAGTATCTGTCATTGAGAAGAAAATATTGCATTTTTCCGGACATTTCGGGGCGGCAATAGTAAATATTCTCTTAATCATGCACGATTAAAACCGTTTAAGTTGGATAGGTGGGCGTGTGGTATATGAAGACTGTCTTGTCAATATTTTTCTACAAATTAAAAAAAAAAAAAAAAAAAAAAAAAAAAAATTTATTGGTTTTTATTTGGGAACCTCTCGATCCTAAAAATCTGTTTTTTTTCTTTTGTTGGTTTTTAATCTATTTTACATTAAATGATCAATAAATTCTTAAATAAACATATAAATCCAATTACAAAAATAGGTGAACTTGCCAATTTACCATTTTTGACATATTTTTTCTGGATGTATTGAGATTAAGTGTTTTTTCTCTGATTCCATTGACTATGTGGTAGTAACACACTATGTACACTCAAAGGTCGTAATATGAACACACAAATCCGTAATTGTAAATGTTAAATTACAACAAAATAACATCTATGTTGCAGATTCTGGTCCTTAAAGTTTATCGTTTGTGATGTTTTATACATGGCTTCCTATAAATCTTTATTCTGTGTCTCAATATGTTTATAATTTATTTGGTGTTATTATCTTCATACTATCTAAGCAGTAGCAGCTAGTAGTAAATAACATGTTCTCTGCACATTTATATGGGATTTCAGTAAATACAGATGGCAGATTCAGATGTTTTGATTAGAGACATAGATGTAGGCCTAATCCAGAGAAAGGCCTACATCATAAGTTCAGCTTTCTCGAAGCTAAAATTATTAACATTTATGCCATTTGCTTCCACATACATTAAGTACATCTAACGCATTTCCAACACATGCAAGATTTCTATAATTTTTTGACCAATTTTCCTTTAAAAAAATTCCAATTGTGAAAACAACGATGCTAGTAACTCCGTTTTCCCCTAACAAAACTTACTTTTTTATTTGAATGTGATAGTTAATTAATCATAATACTAATCAAATAAATTCACAAAGATAAATACGACCTACACAACATTAAACAGTTATGTGCCAAATTTAGCATTTTCTTATATACTCTGGAATGTTACTGGACAAGGACTTTATTATCATTTTAAGCATTACATTCTTATTATTATTAGCCTGTTTAGCAGGTTTAGGGGGAAATTGCTATTGGTTATGCACTAATTAGACGTTTTCCGCTGAACTTCCAATTTGACCCATGTACAACTAAAATGTTCCCAGTTTATTGATTTGTTGCTGTTTTTAGATTATAACTCTGAAGTTTAGGCTGTATATAGTACAAACGGTACTTTTTTCTGATCCTTATTTTGACACCTAATGTGGTACACTTTTCAACATGCGTGGGTCAATTTAAAAATGTTTTTTTGACCCATTGTACAACTTTAGAGGTGAGTAGTAGTATGAAGTATAGTAGTAGTAGTAGTAGTATGTACTACTAAATATGTAGTAGTAGTAGGCCTACTGTATAGTAACAGTTCAAAATAATAAGGTCCCCCCCTGACAAGGCCCCCTGAAACATAAGTCCCCCCTCCGACCTGTACAAAAAATGTGAAAATGTTCCACTGCAATGTTACAACTTTAATGTGCAAAAACATCACACAATAGTTAATCTTCCCAAATGGCGTTCATTATTAAGTGATGACGAATTAAATGGCCCTTTCGAGAAAATCCGGACGGGAAGTCCACATGCCTATCAACACAGGAATACCACAGACAACTTTATTTTGGTAGCAATGGATTCTCTGGTCCTCTTCTTTTCATTCTACCAAAACGAGTACCAACATCATAGACTTTTTACAGTCAGGCTGACGTTTATAAAGTTCGCATGTCCGCACATCTGTCAATTTCATAGTACCAGTGTAAATAGGGAAAAATGTGGTTTTTTGTCCCCAACAAGTTTTGGATATCCGATTTCCACGGCGGTTTTTGCCCTCTTACTGGATACTGACTAAGTTTTTATACTCAGAAGTTTTTAGTGCTAACATTTGATTCGGAATATTCAAATTATCAATTTTCCACACTATATCCATATTTTGATACTTTCCTCAACTGAATAACGTCATAGTGACGTCATAATTGGATTGTTGGGTACTATTTAATTTGAATACCAATAAAAGAATAAACTCTAAGTCTATCAAATTGGTACCAAATTTATGGAATCGATGTTCAGTAATAGGGGAAAAAGAATTTTAAAAAAAAACCTTTAAAACTTGATTTCATCGACTGTTAAAGCCCTATGCAAGAAGTGCCATTTTTTTTGTCATCAATTTAATAAATTACGTCGTTTCAGGTGATAAAGAGGGTCAACTGCTGTGTGAAACTTTTTTGCCCATACCTGTGTAAATTTCGTGTACATTTTTACATTTTTGTAGCAGGTTAAGGAGCTAACTTGTCTAAAATGTACTTTTGTCAGGGGGGACTTACTTTTGTGCATTGATATGTAGTAGTAGTAGTATGGAGTAGTAGCATGTTTGTATAGTCGTAGTATGTAGTAATATGCTAGTAGTAGTAGCAGTATGTAGTCGTAGTATAGTATGTAGTCTAGTATCTGTAGTAGCAGTCGTATTATAGTAGTATTAATTATGTAGTGTATGTAGTGTATGTAGTGTATACTGTCGTATGTAGTAGTATCTAGTAGTAGTAGTAGATGTTAGTAGCTTAGCTCGTTCGTTCTTCTCGTAGTCGTAGTAGTCCTCTCGTCGTCGTCGTCAGTCCGTCTCTCCGCCTCTCTTTTGGTTCGGGTCCATTCGCCTTTCTTATGGCACAGTTAATCCGTAGGGGAGCTTTCGTTTCCACTTACGTTCATCCTTTGTTGCGCTTTCTTCCTTCAAAGGATATTAATCATTAGTTTAATGCAAATTAAAAATAATCCACTAGACTAACAAAGGATATGAATATAATTCCTATAGGCTAATGAATAATTCAATTTCCCCTTAAGTGCCATTCTAAGGTAATATTATTATATAATATTATTATAATAGGTTCCAATATTTTACCTTGTGACTTATTTGGATATAGCTGACCCCATATGTAACCGCAACAAGTTTAAGGTCAAAGTCATGCAAAGGTACTTTTGAACTTATTGGCACAAAATCATCGACATATTAAAATTTGTCACTCTAACCCAAATCGTGGTACACAATGATTACTGAGCAAGGGCACACATGGTCGACATGTAAAATGTTATCTAGGGGTAATTTTCAGTCACTGTAGGTCTATAACTCATGGATTTTTAAGAAAATTGGAAAGGAGTGGGGCTTTGGAACTTCCTTCACCCATGTTAGGTAAAGGAGATCTTTGGGTCTGTGGGTTAGGCGGGGACACAATTACGCACTACTCCAATCATAGTGCTGCTTCAATTATGAGCAACCAGTGTGGAGATTTCTCGTTCTTTCATTGTTCGGGGGATGCTCTATTGACGAATGGATAGCACCTCCTCCTGAAAATAAAATCATGCAGGAATCTCCGCCACTGAAAAGATGTATTACAAGCCTTTTAGGTCACTATCTTTAATTCAAATACAAAATTTAAAGTCATAATTTACATAGGGGAGATTTCATGGAAAGAAATAGAGAAAACAAAAAACCTATCAATTTTAGCTTATGTGTCATGTCAATGTTGGACTCTGTTATGTATTAGGGCTACAAGTCCTATGCATGTTAGTGTAGGTTCATTTTCAATGAATTCTTAAACATTCTTCGGACTTGGACACATTCCTTAGGAACGAGTGTACCTAGGACATGGAAAATATTCTAATCACCGGTAGTCCGTCCAAGTAGGGCTTGGACATAATTCCTAAGGATCGATATTCCAACCTTCGATTGGACACTACTTTCTTAGGGATGGTAGTACACGCAAGACATGGACGCTAATTCCTAAGGAAATATACACCTTGACAGGACATTAATCCTAAGAAAGGAGAGTCCGCCCAAATCCAAACCTGCCACAATAATCACCAAGGACTTATAGTCCACGCGGAATCGGACTCCGATCCCTAAGGAGTGCCAGTCCACTTATGGCAGGGAATTAATCCTAGGAATAAATAGTCTGCCTACCTTTCAGGACAGGGACAATATTCCTAAGCGTCTATAGGTCAAGGTCGGAAATCGAATTGGACCTTTAAGCCCTAAGAGCGATAGCCCCCCCTGACAGGGCATTAATTCCCAGAAACTAGTAGTTTGCTACCTTCGGACTTGAACAATAATTCATAAGGTCAGAGTCCATGTCGAATTGGACCCTAATCCCCTAAGGAGCGATAGTCCACCCCTGATAGGGCATTAATCCCAGTAACTAGGAGTTGCCTACCTTCGACTTGAACAACTAATTCAGAAGTCATAGTCCATGTAGGAATTTGACCCTAATCCCCTAAGGCGCGATGAGTCCACCCCTGACAGGTCATTAATCCCTAGAGACCAATAGTCCGACTTCGGAAAAATGGACACTAATTCCTAAGACTGGTAGTCCAGTCGGACTTGGATATTTATTCCTAAGGTCTGATAGTCCTCTTCGGACTTTCATAGCCACTTGTAGGACTAACAGTCCTATAAAAATAGTTAAGGCGGGACTATAGTCCTAGCTTTGCACATCACCCAGGGACTATTAACAACCAGAACTTAGTGTCTCCGGACTATGGCTACAGGGGACAATATCTCCTGCCACACCTGTTATGGTCAAATCCGTGCCTTTCACTATTCCGGTAAATGAAAAATCAAAAACAAAAAAATGAAGATTAACGAGTTTTGGTGGTTGCATTTTGTTGTGACCGACATATATTTTATAAATGTATTTTGCGCGTGTAATTTATTTAGAAACTAAGAGAGATTTAAAAATATTAATTTTGTATTTGTTTTTGATTGGTTGTTGTTTTGTTATTAAAAACAATGCGAATTGCAGAGTCACATTTATATCACCGAGAGACGCGAGGAGAGAGAGACATACAGTTAAAAATTACTTTTGGTACATTATGAGAGACCAGGATGGAACCATGACTATCCAGAATCACCTTCGAATTTGCATTTCAGTGATCGGGAAATTACATGATTTATTTGATGATCCTGACACATTTTGGAACTCTTGGAAAAAAAAATCCTGGCCGCGAGCGAATGTGGGATTAGGGTTGAAAGCATCTAAGGATAAGGGCAAGTTAGGGGTTGATACTCTTATTGATCAGGGTATCAGGGTGACAGAAATGCTGCTATGGGCGGAGGTTACATCTTGACAAAGACTTGGGGTTATTCTTTGGTAAGACTATACGAGACACGCCACTCCACTCATTAGAAGTAAAATCACAGCAATGTGGGCTAATAAATCCATTGATATATATGGGCCTTCGGTCCGGGATATTCTGGAAAGTGCTTAAGATGAACAATGACCATGGTAATCGTAAATGTTAATTGCATGTAGATATTTTAACATTGATATCTTAACTGAAGCTTTGAAGGTTGGCCACCAACAACAAGAAATCTCCGGGTATAGATGGTATTACAAAAGATTTTTTTAAAGGGGGCGATTGTTTAATCGTACGCGTTTCGATGTTTAGGAGTGTTTTTTAAGTATTTCCTCAGTAGTGCAACACGTGTGACTTAAAAACCTAATACATTTTAGTACTATATTTATTTCAGGTGTGGTTTGGAAAACAATGCTGAATGCATTGTTCGCATTTTTCATAAACCATTTCAGCAAGTCACATTTTGCGCACAAAATAATCAGTCTTTAATATTCTCCAAAAAAGATTTGAAACCTCGAATTAACCAACGTGCAATACCTATACTTATGTTTTTAACAACAAACGAACTGTATCCGAATAGTGACGCTTCAGGCGATGATCAGATCACTCAAAGGTCAAGTTGAAGAAGCCCAAATAATGTGGTTCGTGCATATCCACGCTAACGAATACTCTGGAAAAACAACACTAAAGACTAGAAACACTGTTGTTTAATGCATTATGCATCGGGGCTTAAAAAAATCAAAGATTTTTAAAATTACTATAGAGAAATACAAACGTATTTCCACTTCAATTACGTTACACTTCATATCACTACTTTTACCATAATTACACTGTAAAAATTATTTTACTCATGTTGAAAAAATCACAGCTCTTAATGTTGAGTAAATCTTAGTCAAAGTTGAGTAACAACCTTACTCATTGTGGACTAAAGCTTAGTCATTGTTGGGGAAATATCTCCGTTTCTTTTGTGTAAAGTTTACTCAACTTGACTAAGATTTTACGCAACATTAAGATTTGTGACATTGTTTACGCAACATTTTTTGGAGCGAATTATCATGATCGTGTGACTATGCTATGAATTGACTTGAGACCCTTTACAAAGTTATCACTTAAAAAAAAATATCTCAATAACAAAGCAGTACACCAATGCTACTTGCACAGATATATGTGTAAAGTACCATAAAGTTGGTCCTGGTCCATTAAGGTCAAAGAAGTCATTAATTGTCAAAGGTCAATTTTTCAAATGCTTCCAAATGAGCTTAAAATTCGACGAAGGTTAACACTATCATCTTCTTAACAGCTAAATTACTCTTTCGATCTCATTCAAGGTCATAAGGAAGGGGGTCTTCAAGGGCCAAAGGTAAAAGTTTTGCTAAATCACTCGGCTAAAACGTTATTCTTTCTAGACTGTACCTCGGGTCTGTTCTTCAGATCCGGACGGTACGTGTCCTTTGGAGAACACAGTCAATATGCCTTATTATCCTTGGTCAGTTGCGTAGGATCATTACCACAACTGTTACAAATGTTCCTATTTTTACCAGACTTTACCTTTTAAATTACGGTAAACCCCAATTATTCAATAATCTTCACGCTTTATTGTCTATAACTTACATAAAATTACAATTTTGGAAGCAGAAAAAATTGTAATAAACAGTGGCTAGAATATAATACTACCTTTTTTTCAAAATGTGTAGTATTTTCCCTGATCGTTAGTATTTTTTTCCGTAATATGACGTTCTTTTGTAACTTCTTGTTTTTAATGTAAGAATAGGAACTAGGAAAATCGTTTTAAAAACCTATAAAATGTTTAATTCAACGTCGTAATGCAACTCTCAAAAAAGCAAAATCTTATTTTCCCTACAATTCCTCCTTTTTGTATTATATTTAGTTTAATTTGAAAAAAAAGGTAGTACCACCTTATATATTTAATTGAGCAATCTGATCTTTGTAAAGTCATGTGGTTTATGGATCAAAGTTTTAGGACCTGTAATCTAATGTCCAGGTTCGAATCTATGTAATGTATTATGTATAAGTTTTGCTCAGGGGTGAGTCAAAAAAAATAAAAACTTTACCCTGATTTAGCCTCCTTTTTATTTGAGATAACATCTATCTAACATTTTGGTATCACTGAAAGCTTAGTTCATCTCTTTAATTTGACGCAAAGATCATTGAGTATCGACCGATTTACAGCCGTTATTGAATAAATAGTCTGTTCGCGCTCTGTCCACGGATTCACCTAAAATGAATGGCGTTAGAGAAAGGCAAATCAGTGCGCCGGAGAAAGTCGGACTATTTAGTGACTGCATAATAAATGTGGCGCTTTTTTAAACCCCACAAACAACATTACCAAATTCAGTCAACAAATTACGCATCAATGCCCGCTTAACATTTCTCTACGTCTCACTCATAAAAATCCTTTGAAAAATAAATAGAGGAGTTCAATGAATCATACCCCCCATAGAAGGGGAACGACAATCTGGTGGACAACCTTTTGAGGTTAAAGTATTGGCTATATTTGTAGACAAATATGCCTACAATCTTGAAAAAGTGTTTCTTATATCTTACCATTTTCACTGGCCCTTTTAAAACCTTTAATAATACCACTTTATTTGACATAATCATAGACATACACTTATCATCATTTTTGGAGTGATTTTTCTTAGTACCGGCCGTGCGTTCAATTGGAAATCCGTGGATAGGGTTAAAGCTGACTACTTGATCAAAAGAATGTAGCTAGGCATATCTTTTTTATCCGATTGGAATTAGCTTTGCAGCAATTAAAGATAATTCAATAAGCATTCCGTGATCCCCAAATGCCCCCGGGGCCACTTCTCATGACCAGGGGTATCATGGCGTGTCAAGCCATCACAAAAATCACCCTAAATACGTATTTCCAAGCTTGAATTTTCACACATTCACAACACCCCTAAACACGTATCGCAAATGCGCAGTTAGCTATAACCTAAACAAGTACTTTATGGAATTTCGCCCCTAAAAAGTATCAGCAAGCGTCAATTTTTGCATACCCTTAACAGTAATTTGTCTTTCTCTCCCTACCCTAAGCAAGTTTTGATCTATTATTACCCCCTTTATACGTAAACCCAAACCATATTCTTTTGGACACCCAGAAGAGGGCTTGTCTGAGCTTTGGTAGAATTCAGAAATTTGGGGAAATGTTAATTTTTCAACCAGGATATGTATCCGAGGAAAGGTATTTAAAAGGGGAATGCATTTTGAGCCAGCGGCGTATCCAACAATTCACATGACGGCGGCACGACTAGTCGAAAAAAGTCGACGATTGGCTGCTGAGCGGCCATTACGCTATATACATGCAATTTCACTTCAAACGCACATTTTCATGCGAAGTGATAGAAATAATTTGAAATTTGTAAGTGATTCACTATAAGCAAAATGATAAATGGGCTTATAAAAAGTAAAAAGATTGATGGGTTAAAGTGTCACAGATAATATAAGTAAGCGCGAAACCCATGCCAAGCAATGTTTGCTTTTGAAAAATACATTCTCATGCAATTTGATAAAAGAAAAACCAATTTGTATTTGTAAGTGGTTAACTTTAAAATGCATATAGGCCAATGATCGACGGTATAAACAGTACAATATAGTTTATGCAGATAAGAGCCTTGGTTAATTTGAACTAATCATAAACTTAAAGGTGTTCATGGCGAGTTTGTAAGCTGCACGGGGTGGGTCGCGGAAAAACTTGACGGTGGTATTTCGTTTTAAAGACATTCCTGGGGAGTCTAAAGGATCCGGGAGAATTAGCATTTAGAGACACATTATTTTCGGCACGTATTTCCGCATTGGCAGCGCAGAACGATAAATCGGCATTTTCCCTGAAAATTGCGGAATCCCCGCAATTATGCACCCAAATTATGTCCCAAACGTTATTTAAGAAATTTTTAAACCTATAAGTGACTGACATTTAGTTTTAATTGCTAAAACATTGTCCGTTTAATGGGTAAGTGATATAGAACAATTTGTTATTGCGGGACATAATCAGGCAATCACAAAAGGAGTCGTCATTTCTCAATCTTCAAACCATTAGGCCGTACTAAAAATCATGTGGAGTTTCTTTACGCGCGCAGCGCGGAAAGATTTTGGAAATTGAGGGATTTGAAAGCACAGTTGAAGGCAATACCCGACTTCCGGAACAACTTTTTAATATTTTTAATGCTGATAATGAATATGGACCCTAAATGCGTAGTCCTCATTTAACAGAAAATATAAAACCTTTTCTTGATTTTGGGTGATTTTTAGACCCTTTTTCAAGTTACTACGGAAACGTGCCTGATCTGAAAAAAAAACTACCTTTTTACGTGGATTCTTGAACACGGATGATACCCCTTGTCTAATTATCTTTGCAGCAATTAAAGATAATGAAATAAGCATTCCGATGATACCACAAATGTTAGATTATATGTATTTTAACAAATTAGAAATGGTGGACACAACAGGGTCAAGTTTTGTTTTACTCACCCTGTATGATGATAAGTTAATTGGTGAATAGAATGTGGTACATTACCATAAAAAACAAAGAGTATTAAACTGGTTTAATTTTTTTTATGTCTTACGTTTTCCCTTTGTTTATTGCTTTTTTCTCAAAATTGTTTGCCTGAAATATAACTTTACAACCACGTGCGTAACGCTTTAATACAACGTTTGTATGATGCCATAGGTACAACGTGAAAATTTGGTCAGAGGATGGTAATAAAGTTTATTCTTAATATTTTTGTTCTTTTTTTAAAACTTTTTCCAGGATTGTAGGTCCAAGGCAAGAAACGAGGTTGCGGCCAAGTATTGAGTGCCGCATTATGAAAATAGTCTCAAGTTAACCAGTTATTAACAGTGTTACTATTTTTCATGATGGTGTCTGTTTGTCATTAGATAACTCAATCATAAATGATGGATTAGTGGACGTTTCTCGTGAATTGTATAAGTGATTTGATCATATTGATATTGATTATTAATGGTTATAACCGTTCTAGTACCAGTTATATTATGTCCAGCTTCAAATGGTTAAAGTTCCTGAGTTTCATTCGAAAGGTATCAAATTTGGGCATATAACACCAGAAGCCGACAGGAAAATGAGAATTTAGGCATATCATGCAGTAATGATTTTTGATGTTATGTGTTAATGAAAACTATTTGTGGACAATAACATTGGTGACCCCGGGATAATTGCACTTTACCCCCCGGGGTTACAATATCTTGCGGCGTGATAGAAATAGAGAGAGGGGAAGGGTGTAGCTGTATTATTTAATGATGGTTTTAATTTCAAAAGAAGGGATGATTTATGTGTGAGCAAAGTGTTGAGGTATATGGTAAATTAATACTCTACCCCATAGGCTCCCATTCTATTGTGCTGGGTATAACCCCGATAGTAAACAACCACTGATTTCCCCAGTAAGTTATCGAATATGTGGTCCAATGTTTGATGCGAGACAATAAAATTGTTCTCCTTGGTGATTTTAACTTGCTTTAATGCCTAATTGTAAACTCCAGAATTGTCATGATTTAAAATTTGTTTCGGACCTACACCAATTAAATCAGTTATTGTCTGCCAACAAGAGTTACAGATCACAGTAGAACGATAATCGATTGGTTTTTTTTACTTCCAAGCTGAGCTGTATTGAGGACGGGGCGTTATCCAGAAGCGATTAGTGACCACTTTATTGGTTTATGCGATTAGAAATTCAAAGCCTATCAAAAGTACACAAAAAAACAATCAACCTATCGTTCTTGCCAATATTGATGAAACATGTTTTCTTAATGACCTAGATTAATGTTCAATGAAAAGTGTACTAATGTTAATGACGCCCTTAATTTGTGGCAAAAGTAGTTTAATGAGCTGTGAATAAACACATTGCCTTGAATGTAAACGGGTTAAAGCGCTTCCTCACCGTGGCTTAACAGTGATATTAAGAAAACACATGTATACAGAGATTATTTACATCGTAAAGCCATAAGATCCAATGATATTTCTGATGGGAGACTTTCGGTGTATCGTAATAAAGGACTAGACATGATCGCAATGCTAAAGCGTGTCATTATAAGAAGCTTGTAAGGCAAGGGCTGGTGATTCTATAATTTATGGAAGGGCTTTAAGGGTATCGTTCCCTCCAAATCCTCTCCAAGCCCCACGTCTATTGTTGTTGATGGCAAAGTTTTAACATTGATGATGAACATTGTGAGGGT
The DNA here is from genome assembly GCA_023653785.1 of Ophioderma brevispina. NCBI lineage: Eukaryota > Metazoa > Echinodermata > Ophiuroidea > Amphilepidida > Ophiodermatidae > Ophioderma > Ophioderma brevispina. The sequence goes on from JAMKCH010012826.1 coordinate 11,621, forward strand.
ATAACAAAATACTTTGACTAATGTTGCTTGGATTTAATAAGGTGTAAACGATCAATGCATGTTGAAATTGTAAATAATGTATGTTAGTGATAATACCAAACCCCGTCTTACCTTACCATGTATTTCTTGTGACTTTGTTAACAATGAAATATTGAGTATGAGTGCTAACAAAGCAACCGTCTTGATGATATAAGTTGCAAAATCCTTAAATAGTTAAACTTATATCATGATTTATTCTTTGTCTACGGGCGTTTTTTCCTAATGTATGGAAGGATGCTAAGGTTATTCCTCTTCATAAGGTGGCGATTGAATAATAACAGTAATTACCGGCCGATTTCCATTCTTTCTTGTTTAAGTAAAATTATCGAAAAGGCTGTTCATAAGCATATGTTTTTAAAACTTTCCTCAAGATCATAACTTATCAAACGAACATCAATCTGTTCGTCCTGTCATTCTCACAAACTGCCTCTTACAAAATGGGTCGATGATGGTTGGTTAACATGAAATGGGGTCGGTAAAATGACGTGAGTTGCTTTTATTGATCTTTGCAAAGGGCTTTTGATACTGTAAATCACAATATTTTTGTGAAGTAAGCTTGGCGACATTGGTGCGTTGATGACAATTCAATGGTTTCACTCATACTTAACTGGTAGAACCCAGCGAGTATCTTTTAAGGACACAACTTCCAGACATTACCGTTAACCACAGGTGTGCTCAAGGTAGTATTTATGGGCACTTTATTTAATCTTTATCAATAGTATGAACAGTGTAATTAGTCATGGAAAAAATTTCAATGTATGCAGACGATAACGCAAACCTGTCTGTTAGTGGGTTTTGATGCTGTGATCTTTCTAAGAAGATGAAGTATGAATCTCGAAGCAATTAGGATGGGCTACATACTCATATGTTATTTCTTAAAGTGTACAAAACTAAGATATGTTGATTGGTCGAGTGCAAAAAACTTAACAGGTGCAGGCTAACGATTTTCATGTGGTTTTAGAGGGTGGGATATTGAGCGTGTAAGAAATTGTAAAATGTTTAGGGTTAGTGATCGATGATGAACTTCGTTGGCATAAAAACAGGTAAATAATGTGAGTTCAAAAGTGTTTGGCAAAATGCTCTATAAGGCTAAAACCATTCCTTAGACGTTGATACTCTAATATCTTGTTTAAAGCCCTGGTACTACCTCATTTTGACTATTGTAGTGTATCTTGGTATGGCCGTTATAAATTTGGTAGTTAGGCCAAGAGTATTAATAAAATAACAATGGAAAGTGGAAATGTCTGCGAACAAGCTGAAAATGTCAGAATTGGTGCAGAAATGTGTCATGAAAATATATAAAAGTCCCCAAAAATCATCTTGTGCATTTTCATAAATAAGGGGGCAAAGTTTGTACAGGGGCTAAAAAATTACGAAAAATATTCAATGTCGCTTAAATTTGTTCCCAACATTTTTTGTCAGTCTAAGGCATTACAAAAAGGTATAGTTTGCCCTATCTTTGGCTTGTAGTTTAATAACGATATGGTAAAAAAAGGCTCAAGTCATCTGGGGGTAAACTTTAGAATGGTCGGATCTTCTGAAAGATTGTGTCAAATTCTTCATCTAGTTGTACATGGAACACCAAATGAATATTTAAACAGGTGATGGTCAGTACTTGCACCCAAACCCCCACAATGACAGGGCCAAGTGTGATGGTGTTCTACAGGCTCTATGGGGGTCACTGTTTCTGCTCTTATATGTCAATATTGAATCCATGTAGGGATTTGAATGAACATTTTCTGTTTTAATATGACTCTACGAGCCATTGAATATGGTTTGCAATGAAATAGGATCATTTTGAAATCACTTACCCCCAGATGAGCCTTGCTGATGTAAGTCTGTAGTACATTTCTGCCACCATATACCTTACATTTAGCTTGTTCCCAGAAATTTCCAGTTTTTAAAAACTAAAATTTTCTTGAGCCTAAGTACTAAACTTGATGTTTTACATAAAAGAGTGCAAAATTATTCTTGGGGCTAATTATTTGACACCATCCGAATTTATGTTCAATGAGCTTGGATGGGAGCGTCTTACCGTTCTTAAGATTATTTCAAAGCACTTATGATGTACCAAATCCCTGAACAAAATGTTAGCACCACAGTAGCTGATTAATAAATTCCGTTACGTTCGCGGACAACCACAATGCATAACAAGACAATCACTGCTGGACAGCTAGCTCTACCCCCTTTAACTCATGGCCATGATATATTATGTTATCTTTTATGTACAGTGGTGTTAAGTTATGGAATGATATCGATATTAATGTAAGGCATTTGTGAGTTTTACAATCTTTTAAACAATTATAACCTGTATATTTTAAATCAGTACATTCTTGTACTATGTAATGATTTTAAATGTTTTAGCCTTGTGTATTTTTATTGTTTAATGGCTATAATACCTGTTTTTCGTCTTTAGTTGAGTTAGTTAGTTAGTTATTTAGTTATACCAAAGTTAATCGTTTGTGTCCCCGTTAACGAGGGTGGCCGATACACCTCACTCAGTAAATACTGCTGTGTGAGTATTTATGATATATCATTTGATGTTTTGTTGTGTGGGATTGGGCCTATATTTGTGGGGATGTTTTGCTGAAATCGATTTGGCCGTGTGGGTGAGAATGTTTGTGTGTCCAGGTATGGCTGTTGGGAGGTGTTGCTGGTGTGTGTGGGGTGTAAGTGTGTGTTGTGTGTGTGTGTGTGATTATGTATGTACGTGTGTAAGTGTGTGTGTGCTTGCCGCGGTGTATTTGTGTGTGTGTGTTTTCGGATAATATTGATTGTGTGTGACCGTCGTTTGTATGTATGTGTGCTACATTCATCACAATGTTATTCACATATTATATTATTTTCTATTGCTTAGGCCACTATTTATTTTTAACCTACTTTGTTTTCACCTCTTTTTGTGAATTTTATATTGATATTGTGCATGTACATAATGCGTACGAATTTGCTTTGTGAAAATTTTTTGAGTTTTTTTAAATTTTGTGTAGTATCTTTTGTGCAAATATTGTTTTTGGTGTTTTAATTTTGTATATTATCATATGTTCAATGATGTGCAGGGCCCCGTTGTTTAGATCAGCATGTCAGCTTGATCGCTACACGCACCCGCGCACCAAAAGAAGAAAAGGGGGGAGGTTGGGATTGAGCGTGGGGGTTTTAAATAAAGTATAATAAAATAAAAAATAAAATTTGTTTAAACACTTCAAACGAACAATACGTTTAAGCTTAGATTTTACGTCGTTATTTTACGTTCCTGTGCAATGGTTTCGTATTTTTACGGCTCCAGTTTATTTACTTCTGCTGCTGCGCGTTCTGCACGATTGTGAGTCCAGTCAATCCCTGTTTTTTTTTAGCAGGTTTATTTTTAACATGCAGTAATTGAATAATATTACTTTACTAGCTAATTAGGTAAATTCAAAATCATCATCATAGTTTAATCGTTATCATCATCATCATCACTCTCGCGCCATCGTCAAAAATAACATAAGTAATCATTTACTTTCAATCAATCGCCATTTTCGTAACCTTCACGTATAAACACCGTATTCGTACAGAAAAAAATTGTCATAATTGTAAAGATCTATATTTATGATATCATCTATATTAAAACCAATGTCCATGTTTATTTCTGGGAAGTCCCTGAATAACTAGAAAACACTCAAGGGAATGTGTAATAGATACGTCTTACAATTACGATAGTCCGTGTGATATCAAACATTGTCTCCAAACCATAAACGTCTGTTTTTGAAAACTGATTTTATCGAATTATTTTGTATCATTTCTTAAAAGATTATTGCAGAAGAAACAAAGATCAATAAGCTAATAACACCAACCCCACTTACAAGTGAACGGATCTGGATGAACATTCATACCTCAACTCATTGTTTGGTGTATGTTGTGTGTTTTGTGTTTTGGATTGTATTTTTGTTTTTAGGTTTTGTATTGTGTTTGTTTGTTTGTTTGTTTGCTTTTGGCCCGATCAAGGAACATAAAATGTAACCAGTGTCAAGGTGATCTTAACCGTGTCAACTAATGTGGCCAAAAACAACCAAATGTTCCAACCTTTATAATAACGACTAGTCTCCCCATATTCTGACTGCGCCTTTTCGTTCCCTGGTACTTTTCAAATCAAATCCCTCTTCTTCCCTTCATGAGTCCTTATTCGAGCTCAATTCTAACTTTAATGCCATCTTGTTAACTAGCAAATTTATTTTTTTCTCTCATTCTTTTCTCCAGGTAAAATGGTTGTAATGTGAGATCGGTCTGGTCATGTACGACACTTTCGTCTGATTCCTTTTCAGTGCCAACATTTCTAACACTTAGTCGGATAACTCCCTACATATGCATTAAATAACAAAGGCCTACGGTTTACGGACACTAACCTGCAGTCAATCCACGGGGAAGTGAAATGACTAAGAACTGATTCTAATCATCGCTACATCGTCTCCATTGAACAATCAACGATATGCTTGCTGCCAAGCCAAGTTTGCCAATTTAAAAGGCAAACCGATTTTGATTTTTTTTTCACGATTTAAAAAGATCCAAGCTTTTTGCAGTGTCTAAATCTTAATGTTTTGTGTTTATATATCTTTTTTACATTAAAAAGCGAAAACAACGCCTCCCTTATAATATTGCTAAATACGCCTTGAGAGAGCGTCAAATGTTTAGTCAACACATCAGACTGAGTTTAATGATGTTATAAATTGTCAGTAGGGAGCAGTGATTCTGTACATCTCTTCGATTCAACCGCTTATTAATTCCCTCCCCACATACATTTTATATTGTTAGCAAAAGACGTCGCCATATGTAATTACGCTGCGTATTATGGCTTCGACAACTTCGCGATATCAAAACAAAATTAATAATACTTAATCCTTCTGGTCGCGGTCAAAAGGGAAATAATAAACCTGGGAGTTCTCCTTCTCAATGTATCATGTCTTTTCTCCCCACTAAAAGTCTTCTACTGATAATGCCTTGTATCAAAATCAATCATCCTAAAAACCTCAACCTAGCAGATAAAATTCTTACTTTGAAACAATTAAGATTGAAATTTTTAAGTCAAATAGAAAAGTTATCATTGATATCTTTGTTTCCTCACATTTTAAGAATTGCAAACTGCATACCATTTGCTAAATTCGGCCAAATCAGAAGTATACAGCAGGTACTCCCTTGTTATATTAGAATATAACTGTGTGGACATTGGCATTTAAATTCTAGTAGTTGAGTTGTTGCCATATCTAAAAATTCCAAAATGGGGCGCCCAAAATGGCCGCCAAAGGCAAAATTAAAGAAAATCAGGTATTTAATCTCAAAACAAGTAATAAATTCATAAAACTAATGTTAGAATATAGCTGCCTGGTCATTGCATTTAAATTCTAGTATTGGAAGTTTTTGCCATGTCTTAAAAATCCAAGGTGGTCGCCAAAATGGCCGCCAAACAATAGGCCCAAAATTAAAGAAAACTAGGGTCGTTAATATCAAACAGAATAAAATCATAAAATTAATTTTAGAATATAGCTGCCTGGTTAAAAAAAGGTCGTAATATTAATATTAATATATTTGCCTGTCCTTAGCATTAATTCTGGTATTTGTATTTTTTACCGTATAAAAAATCCAAGTCAAAATTAAGGAAAATGAGGTATTTAATTTCAACATAATGGTGATGGAAAAATTTAAATTTAGATAATAGTGACTGATCTTTATTGGCATTTATTTCTAGTATTGATTTTTTTGCCATATAAAACATTCCAAAAATGGTGCCCCAAAATAGGTTAAAATTGCACAAAAAATTGTACGCATAATCTCAAAGCATAGTAAATCGGAAATAATACATTAATATAGTATTACTTAGAATCTCAGACGGGAGTCCAGGGAAGTTTGCCGTTTGGTGGTGGAAACTTTCAGTTTGTTATCGACTATTGCCAAATCCAATTTGGACACTTCCCAGAACCCCTAGTTTCTGGGAGGGTGTCAGAGACTGCAGTTACAGGGCGGGTAAACCCACATGCCAGGAGTGGCCAGGATGACACAGTGTGCAGAGATGACCATGACCAAAATTCAGTACCGTTACAGTGTGACTTAGGTTTTGGAGGATGGCTGGCAGCCTGCTGAAGGCATGGTCCCTTGGAGGATTCACTACATGAGGCGAATTCAAATTTACCTTCCCAGTCTATACTGCCCATGGTTCATCCGTTTACTCTCCAAATTCTCGGTTATTCCAAGCTCAATTTTAGACCTCGACATGGGCGGGGAGCACCGCCCAAACTTACTTTGGGGTATGCTGTCTATTCAGGCACCTCCCTGACTTGACGCCTGCTGATCATCAAACGTATGGAACTTTGGACAGTTGATTCTGGCACTTAGTGGACTTGTGACACCCCATATTCACAGCCAAACCCTCAGTCCGCTGCGACAACAGAAAAGTTATATCCTACCTGAAAGAGGGCGGAACAAGGAGACTGAGGCTCGGTTGGGAGGAAACGCCCACCGCTGCTTGGTGCAGAAGTGGGCTCAAATGGAAAGTGCAGCACTCATAGGACTTGGACAATTTCCTCATAGTTCCCATTACTTATATGGCCCAATAACCGGGAGTCATCATCACAAGGGATCTGGTTCGCGTTCTAGTTGAATAATAATTCCAACTATTACATGGGGAGGGTGGACGAAACGGCAGTCGGACGGTACGCCATGACGGCGAATTGGTCAAACATAATAGCTTACGCATTTCAGCCAGTGACTATGATCCAGAGGGTACTTGAGAAGGTGTCCCAGTCAAAACATTATTCTGGTGCTGCTCGTGGCCCTATGTGACAAAGCTGGCAGAGCAGCAGTTTCATCGACATGGACAGTCTCCATCGGCCGTGGGCTCCGGAAAAAGTATGGTTAATCCAACTGACAACACCTAGGCCGTCGTATAACAGACTTATCCAAGGTGTTGCAGGGTGCTCTTTTCGAAGACTGCCAGGTGTTAGAACTGCCATTGCCGTTGTCTACCATGCGCCTTCAGAGATGGTATGACAGATTCTTTGGTTGTGCCCTCTCTGCCCCCATTAAAGGAATGTTTGCGGAAGAGGCATCGGGTATTGCGGTTGGATCCACAATGGGTCCCTCTCCTACTGCCCCAACACCTTGCTCAGAGGACTTTGAGCCCCTTGTCGGAGCTCAATAGGCTACCTTGGACCTGGCCAAGATGGAGGTTTTTTGTTGACGGTGGCAAGTGGCCACAGGTGTTCAGAGGTTCAGCCCTGCTATAAGAGCTCACCTATGTTTTACAGAAGAAATGGTTTACATCTTGCCCCGGGTGGGTTTTGTACAAAAATAAAACCTTATCTCTTTCCCCTCAAACCCAGTTTTTCTCCCAGTCTTAATACGGTCAGGGCAGCTTGAAAAAGTCAGTGTTTTGGTGAGTAGGAACTGGGAAAAATTAGGGGACTTCAAGCAGTTATTCATAATGTCGGAGAAGCCCTTTAGACCTGTTGTAATGGACACCTTAAGCGGGTGGATCACAATGTCATCCGAATTGCTTGCGCAAAATGTCAAGATCGGATGACAATTTCCCGTGTCTTCATGATACAGGTTCACAAAAATCCACTTCTTGGGCGTTTCTCTTCTGGGGGTTTCTTGTTGACATGCAAGATGCTGCGGTGATCACACTCCCAAATGTTCCAAACGGTCGCCGGTGGTTTTTTGTACCAAAAGATGATGGAGCAAGCGTTGGGCAGATGGCTATTGTGGCCCTCTCTTGCAGGTCCAAAAGGGTAACATCTGGGAACCACCAGTAGGGGCGTAGAAGCTCTTTTTTTTATGTGTTGCAAATATACATGTAGCTTAGCTTAGGGCAGGTGGGTTAAGCTTAGACTTAGGGATTACCAGAAATACCTATGCCATACCTTCCTGGGCTTTGATCCACCGCCTGAGCATTCATCATTGGCATCTTTGTTACAGGAATTAGGCCCGGGAGTAGGGTAGAGTAGGTGTCGTATTTTACCAATTTGAATCATGTGTACAATTTTCTGCAATTTACCTATCTTTGAGACATTTGGGTGTTGGCTTGTGACTTTTAAATTTTCAGATATGGCAAAATAATATGAAATTTAAAATTTTGTGCCAATGACCAGGCAGTCTTATCAACATTGTAATTTTACCAATTTATAAACATGTTGAAATTAATTAAATACTCAATTTTCTTTAATTTTGCCTATTTTGGCGGCATTTGGCCGCCATCTGGATTTACATATGACAAAATCCATATACTAGAATTTGAATGCCAATGACCAGGCAACTGTTTCTAATATGAATTTTACAAATTTGTTACATTTTTGATATTAAATACCCAATTTTCTTTATTTTCTTGTCGACAACTTGCAAATAACTAGACTGTAAAGCCATGACCAGGTTTAGCTATATTCGACCAGTAAATTTATGAATTTATTTATTGCTAGGTGATTAATGTTCTGATATAAATACCCAATTTCTTAAATGGCCTAATTTGGCGGCCATTTTGGAAGCCATCTTGAATATCGCCGAGGGTCGGGAAAAATTTTAATTTGTTAACATTCTCAAAATGTTCACAGGACCATAAAACGAAGCTTAAAACGTGGTTTGATAGAGTCCTGGGGGGTCGCGGATACCCACCGTAGATACTCCCCTAAATTGTCTTGACCTGTTATGTGCCTCTGTACCTCAAAAACTATAACTCTAGTAGGGCAAACTATACTTTTTAACTTAGGAGGGAACCCAACATCCTTAAATCAATTCGAACCATTCTAATTTTTTACCCCTGTTTAAAAACGTTCGGTTTCACCTTATTTCAGTTCCAGACAAAGTGAGTTTAGCAAAACTTTTAATATAATATTTTTGGACAACTTCAAAATATGAGATTTAAAACTACTAGTTCTCCAGGTAGACAAGGATGTATATATTTATTAATCTTCCCTGGAGATGGCCAGCGCACGCATAGTGTTGAAAAAAACCCATGTGCGCTTAATCTCAAAAACAAATATAATCGTATAGTAATATACGTTTTGATGCTATCCGCTAGGGAAAAGGAAGGACACCTTTCGACCTAACACCTATAGATGATAATCTATGCTCTTCTACCGACCCTCCTGATAAGCTCAGTTGGTAGAGGACTGGTCTCGCATGTACAACGGGTCGCCGGTTTGAAATACCGGCCAAGGCCAACATGGGTTTTTTTTAAACACTATCGTGCGTAGGCCCTCGCCAGGGAAAAAGATTACATAAATAGATTACAAGTTCAAAATATATTCATACCAAATGTTTCTTGCAATGTGTTTTGGATCATTATAAAACATAAAAGAACTGGACTAAATGGTACTGACATTGCTAAGATTACTAAAACAAATTATAACATCTTTTTCATAATCGGTTACCAGTGTCCCATACTAATGGTTTTCAATTTCTCAAAAAAAATCGTTGAATAAAATTTGGGTTACAAGCAATAACGTCTAACCAACGTTTCTTTCATTAATTTGTTCAATTCTCGTTTCCTTTATGAAATAAATGATGAAATATAGGACAGTGGAAAACTTCTAGGTTCATTATTCGGTCACGAAGGATAGTAGGTATTAAAAATCGGATGGGGATAAAACCAGAATGTTCATTTCTTTGTTTCCGTTTGTATAAATGATAAATAAACGATCAAAGTTACTTGAATGACACAGTAGAAGCGCATGTTTAGGTATTTGTGAACGAGGATAGGTATTCTATCTGGGATGGGGAATAATATCTGAAAATGTTTTAACTACATGACAGTTATAACCAATGTTTCTGCACGTCCAGATAAAAAGGAGTCGGCCGTGTTATTCTCTTTCACAAACAGCGCATTATGTGACTAGAGTCAATTGTAGTATTGATTATATTTATGTGTCCACTAAGTTCAGAGAAAGATATTGTTTAGCGACATATATTATTTTGAAGAGAAAAATTTTGGTACCCTTTAGACTTGAAAGATCTCATAATGTTGAAATGTGTTACCATTACCATTAAATAGTGCAGGAATTCAGGTACCTTAAACCAAAATCCTTATTGAGCCATCGTTTTGCCTGTGATCGCATGGCATAATGGCATTAGGTAACTATATTTTCTATTACGGCCGGTGTGGTGGAATCAAACCCAAGGGATACATTTCGACTCGATGTTTGTTTCCACAGGGAAACTCAGTGACAAGGTAGGTGGTAGTTATAATCTTTAATCCGTGAATTATTTCAAGGTAAGTAAATAGGAATCGTAAGTTACCTGTCTGCGTTTTGTATATTTTTAAAATAATTCTGATTTAGTTGAACAAATTTTAAAAAAAAAATAATAATTATACCAAATCAATCGGGGAAGACAGAAAAAAAAAAATAATTTATTTTGTATTTATTTAGTTATCTTCCCTGGATAAGTAGGTTATTTTTAATAGAGAAACAAGAATTCCACATAAAATGTTAAAATTTCACTTCATTGCAGGAAAGTTAATACAGTCAAAAAAAGTGTACCCTTACAAAAACACTGAGATTGTACTTTTGTTGCTAAATTGAACGCCCTCTTTTCTGCAAAGAGTAGTAGAGTTTACAACCTGTTATTTCTGTTATTCGTGATAAGCCCCAGGACATTGAAATTGTCGTAACCTGTTCACTTTCATTGGAAGTCGTTTAATGATCTGAACAGGTGTACAATAATGGCAATCATATCAGGTGTAAACATCCTTGGAATTAAATTAATTTAAAGAAAGTAATAAAAATACATGTATTTGAAAATATAAAATGTGAGGCTTTGTAAAATCTACAGGTGATGTTTTTTTTGTCTGCTATTTTCCCAGACGACTATTTTGGGCATAGGCAGTTGGAACAGCATTTCCTGAGTTCTAAATCTGTTTTTTATTGCCAATGCATGAGTTGGTTATTTCTCGAAGTCTGAGAAGAGTACTCTCTAGAAACGTTTTGTTGCAACAGTCTGTGTATTCTATAACATTAGCAAACCATTTTAAATCTAACCAGATCCAAGTTCCAAATGTCATTCTAACATTAAATCAACTCTCTCAATCAAACTCAAAGCAATTTTAATTCCATCTCTAAACCAATTTTAGGTGTGTTAATCTGTCGTTAATCGAATACTTTCATAAAATTAACCATCTGAAGGCATGCCGAAAAAAATTACACATGACCCCTTTTGACCAACTAAAAAAACTGCAGACCCTCTATACTCTTTAAATATATGTAAACGAGTGAAAAAATTCACTCCCCAAAAGAGGAAAACTCATTTAAAACACCCTCCAAAAAGAGTAGTTTTGTAGTTTAAAAAGAGAGAATCCCATTCAAAAAGAGTGAAATTTTTTAAACCACTCCAAAAAGAGGGGATTTCACTCGTTTTCGTGTTGTCCTTCTTTCACTCCTCAAAGTGTTTATGTTCCTTAGTTAAACTCCTCAACAAGTGGAAATCCACGCTTTTTGGAGTCATCGTTACTCCTTTTTTTTGTGAGTAGAATTCACTCTTTTAAGTACAAACAACTCATTTGGAGTGGGTTTATTTAAAGAGTTTCACTCTTCTGGGGAGTGCAATTTTCACTCATTTAATTTAGAGTTACCCACAAAATGCAGTTTGTTATGACTTACCTAAAAATGTTGGGGCTTTCATATCATCTTAACTTGTGGCATTAAGCACCCAATCTTATCTCGCGGAAATTTATGTTTTTCCTCTCGGAAAATGGACAACAAACTACAACTAATTTGGCGTATGAGACGGTGTATAAACAAATGCTGTTACCACGAAGCACACATTAAGAAAAACTTAACACTTGAAAATAATTTTTGTCATATGAATAAAATTTTTTTTTTTTAAAAAAAAATTTCAAGTACAAATAAAAATGTTGCACAGACGCTTGAAAACTCGGTGCACATGTGTTAAAATGTCTTTTCGTGTCTTGTCGATTGAATTTCGAATAACTAATTACGAAGCAGATTGGGGAATGCAAAAAATGAAAACTTTGGTCTAGCGGATATAGCCAGTAATGATTCCGACTGTATTTGGATGTTGGTATTCATTATATGGGTATTTTAAGGTTGTCTGTGGCCAAAACTAACCCGCAGCGATAAGTTTGATGTTGATGCGCACCACAGCGTGATTCCACAGGTAGTAGGTAAACTGACAAGGTCGTTATATATTAAAACACGTTTATGGACAATCTATAAATGGTATTTGAGCAGCTTGATGTCTATTTATGAAGTTGTCATTTTTACCACAATCTAGATTTTGAATCGTGCTTTGTACCAGATAAAAATGATAGCGGAAAGCACATCAAATGTGATAGCGGGGAATTTGAAAGTTTAATCAAAGCCCTATTTCAAAATATTTGTTTATCACCTTCAGAATAGATGTGAGATCTTGAGCAAACAAGCCTTTCACGTCTATATACAAAAAAAAAAGACAAGCCAAAAACGTCTTTAGAAATGCTTTGAGAAAAGCACACCATTTTTCTCTTTACAGGAAAGTTCAATGTGAAATGAATAAATGCCCATAGCAATGAATGAGATTTCATTGAACAATAGAAAAAGCAAAAACTCGTAAAACTACTAATAGTGTACAGTATTTAAAGAAAAATATAGTCATTTAATCCGTTTTTTAAGCTTTGCATTTATGACGCCACACGAGAATTTCAATTAAAATTTTTCAAGGTTTTAGGTGGCTTCATATTTTTTAAAGAAAATATAAATTAAAAATCCGGATATGGAATTGCGAAAAGCAAAGAGGCCGGATTAATATCTTTAACACCAACAAATTCGGCACGACGAAATTGCTTTTTTTTATTGATTTAATTGCGACCCAAAATTGGTATTTTTTCCTGGTTGGAGAATTGAACTGAGAAGAGATTCTGAATATTTTGACTTGTTTTTCAATGTAAGTAACAGTGTTTAGTGATGTGATTGCTAGGCATATGGTTTTGAAGAGAGGTGGAAAATTACAAACAAATATTCCCAGACACCCGCTGCAGAGCTGACAATCAAGGTTGATTATCTGTGGTTTGTGGATTTTTTTACACCTGACTTAAATTATTTGGATATAACTGTAAGTAATTAAGTCCATGCGATTATATCAAATTTACACGTGACACAGACTTTGGTCATTTTTGAGGACATGGCATTGAAATTCCAGGAAGGAGAAGGAAAAAACTACGAAAAGAAAAGGAATGTTACCGGAAGTGACACATTTGAAATATCAAAGAAGAAAAGTAGAGGCAAAAACAAACTACAATAGCTTAAAAGCGTATTATACTTGGGGGGCCCAAAACCTATATACAAAGACATTATCTCAAAGAAATTGCAAAATCTAATTGCTAAGGCGGTTACTTTTATATTAAAAGGAACCTCTCTTATTCAACGAATTTATTAAGAAACAACCACTGATCTGCTAAAAACTATAAATTTAACAGGCATTTAATAAACAAAAATTAAAATGCCATTTCGCAGTTACGTACCTTTTAATAATGGGGGGGAGACATATTTGCAGTTTTATTGCATGCTACATAATTTAAGTTCATTTACCATATGTCGCTTTCACTTGATAAAATTAAATACGAATGGAGTGTATGACCCGTCGTAAAGCATTTTAGAATCTGCATGTGATCACAAAAAGTCCCCATTACCTGCACTGAATATTCATGAATGAATTTCATTGTATAATATTTTCAGTAGAAAGACTTGTAAAAACTAGTTTTTTAAGTAAGCTGTACTCGAAATGTTTGATTAAGTTGTGTTAAATTGCATATTTATGTGTTAACCGAGTCTGATTACTAGACTGGAGGAGAATGTCAGTAATAAACAGTTAAAACTATAAACCTAAATAATCCAAATCTCATTTATAAACATCATATGCAGAACTACGATACATTGGTTTTACTAAGGGTTTCCCAGTTTAATTTTGCACTTGTGTAATTGGTTTCGTCCTGAAAAATGTAAATCGCGAGAACGCAAAACCAAATTATTCTTTTAATAAAACTGATGTGCAAATTTTGTGTCATTGTATTCTCAACGTGTGTAATTGATATTCGTCTAATTTGTCGCGCACGTGGCGATGTCTAGATGAAAGAAAAGGCGGATTCAGTCTTTAAAAATTGATGTTAAGAATCTTGTCTTTCATATTCGCCGGGGTTCATTTAATTGAATAATAAAGTGTTTATTTCAGATTAGTACCCGTCTGAGAGTTGCCTGTAAAATGTTACCTCCGTCTAAGGAAGGAAGGGTAGGGTTTGCACCAGTGCTTATTGAAAAACTATTCTAATTGGGTGGCACATAAGGGGTAGGGCTATAATTGTGAATCCACGATTGATTACCAGGTAAAGCCAAAATGTCAAAAATCGTAAAAACAATAAAAAAGTTTAAAAATGTTTAACCCCCCCCCCCCCCCAGTGAAACTTGCTCCGGTGCGCTCCAAGCCAAAAGCTGCGTAAAAAGCTTCTGGGTAACGGGTACATCTCTCATCCTTCTGGTCGTGTCAAAGTCGAGGGTAAGGGGGGGGGGGTGGTTGCCACCCAAGGTATTTTATGGTGCATTTTCTGAAAATATTATGCACAGTAGCTCTAAATTTCTAGGTATAGTAAAACAACGTAATTGCATAGAGATGAAAACCGCATGGAAATCCGATTGTCCGAAACTAAATTGGATTTCAGTTCAATTTTTGTCAAGTTTGATGACTCGCGGACTTATGACGTCGTGGTGAAGCCATACTTGATATGTTGGTACGTATTTGGGTATCAATGAAAAGAAGAGACCGATAGTGATCACTGGTATCAAAATCATAACCATCGGGTGCTTTTTGGGGGCTTTATACGAATTCTTGTGGGGGTACCACCACCCCTCTGTAATCCAGGTTACAAAAAAGGCTTGGTAAGACGAGGGTTTAAACAAAATGAAAACATCTACATATTGTTTCTATCAATTTACAACGCTATATTCTTGTTTAACACACAAATTGTTAAAAGTCATATATTTGCGTAGTTTGAAGGCAAATAGACTAAAACAATTATGACACGTGCAGAAATTAGCACGTTTTAAAGATACATTGTAGGAAAAAAAAATTTCAGAACTATCCCCAAAGAATTGTATTTAATGTTAAAATATGCCTGTATACATGACTAAATTTAAGAAAACTATAAAGAATATCAATGCAAAACGACGAATATACTCATTAATACGCTGGTCTTAATAATGACGGACGAATTCGACGAGGAATTGGACGAAATTCAATGACACAAAGTTGAAATACAATGACACAAATATGGATATATATATATATTATATATATATGGATGGCTTCAAAATTGGACTACCAGTTGGTTGTCCGTTCCGCCCGGTTACTTCTGGTTGGAACCGGTTTCTTTGTCCTAAACAACGAAACACGGTTTTACCGCCATGAACCGAGACCAAGGTGAATTTGAAGTTTCTGAGAAAAATACAAGATGGTATAATTTTGGCTATATTTTGCAATAATTATTTTAATTAGTTATTCTAGAGTAGATATAATGAATTATTTTGGTTCAAAACCTTATATTGGAGTTGCTGAGGATGAAAATGTGCGACCCACTCTCTTTCGGAGAGTGACAATTTCAAATGGCCATAGGTCATTGGTCAAAGTTCGGATTTTCATTTTATTGTGGGTATGTGGTTCTTACGTGACCCCCATTTACTTGTGTTGGTGTCATGATCAAAACACTCCCATGGGAAAGTGGTTATCTGGGTTGGGTCCTTAGGACCCCCCCCCCCCCCGCCCTTCGGGCATTAACGGAAGTTTTTTAGCTTGGGCACTTAAGTGTTAAATTCGTTTGGCAATCCGATTTTCCAGGACGACCTCCGGTTGTTGTGGGCAGGACAACATTGCAATGTGTTTGTGTGTGTTGTGTGTATGTTTGTGTATGTGTGTCACTAAAATGCTAAGTGTTTTTATGCAGTGGCCCACAGCTATATTCTTTGAATATAGTGAGCGCGAAAGCCGAGAACCGCGAAATTATAGTTTGCTTTGTTCAAATCAAATACACAAGTGCGAAATTAACTGGAAAACCCTAAAATACCAATATTACCAATATAACTGACCAAAATAATATAAAATATAATTGCCAAGCCTAAATTCACACTTTAATCTTGAAAGAAATAAATCGCTAACCGTGTCCCAGTGGACAACACATCGAATAATATTGAAAACTTTCCTTGCAATAACTATCGTCAACATGTTAAGGTTGGTTGAATTCGTTTCATTTATTTGGTTATCTACATTATACATGGGACTGGTGTAACACACATAAATCCATACTCTATCAAAACGACAAATTCGAATCAACCGCAACTTTAGAATTGGGCATTTTCGGTGACTATCTTTAACTAAAAAAAGTGTCCTATTAAGGGAAATCGAGATAAGTATGTTTATTTCTCGGAACACTTCAAGACGTTTCACTTGTAACCCATGTACCGTCAAAGATGACAGAGCCCTAATTGTGTTAAGACGCTTTATGAGATATGGCTTTGCACGAGAATGATAAGAGTCGTTTATGTCCTTCAACATGAACCCAATTTCTTGCAACACGAGCATATATCATGGTCCTCATTACTCTGACGGCATTCCGGATCTTGGTTCTCCATCCTTATAATGGTATGGCCCAACGCTAGTTCAGCCACAATTCTGCTACGTTTGGCGCGATGTTAGGAACACCTTGCTGTTGAGATACCCCACCGAAAAAAATAACCTCCTGATAATATTATGTCGGTGGCAATTCTAACTCATGGATCAGAGCAATTATCCTAATGATAAAAAGCCACCTAAGTCTGTGCCTTGCAATTATCCGCCAATGAGCTGCTGCTCCGTAGTGGCACCCATCGAACCATGCACGTTGATGTTTTTAAGTGTTTCTGTAACTGTGAAACAATTGATCATCTGGAAGTACTTTTCGCCATTTTCATTGGAGAAACAAGGTCCGAAGAGAGTGCCATTTTAGCAGAGAGCGACCCAAAGAGAAATATGGTGCAAATTCATTGCTGGTATTCCTTACGCAAACGTCTGTGGTCAGTTATCCACAAAGGCAGTTTTGGAGACTTTGGTGTCGTATGGAAGAGAACTAAGCGAAAGGTACCAATTTTGAAAAAGAAAAACAACTGTATCCAAGGATAACGCGGGTCAATCTCGGTTTTCATTTTAGTCCACACTGTACACTTAGAAATCCCACCGTGGGCTTTTAAGGTGAAATTAGAAAAAAACATAATTTCTGTCACTCATCACGTGAAGTCATTTATGTCGAAATATCAGTATATAGCTACTCAAGTAAACTTTTAACAGTAACATTAATTCTATCATACTTTAGCTCCAACTATCTGGGTAATGCTTGCCAAGTCGCTACAAGTATACCTGAATATTACTGTCAAATAAAGCAGCTTCTATTCCATAACGTCAGTCATCTCGGTTTCCGTTTGAAAACAGAGGCAAGTGTTGTCGGTATGTGTTACCATCAACCGAGTTCTGGGAGCATGCATCTTTAAGCTACATTTTGCAATGACACTTATAAAATATTGTAGTTATTTCATAAGTTTTTAAAAACATCACAAAGTTATCTTGCATTTTGCCCGTATGTCTTTCCAAATCAGATATTGTCTATACAAATTCAACAATGTGTGTTATTTTGGTTTACAAATATGTTTTGTTTTGTTTTTTTGTACTCATTAATTTGTATTGTTTGCGGGATATTTATTGTTGACCTTTTGAAGGAAGATGCATGTGCCGATTTATGAGAGCCTGGCACTTGCATTATACTCACCACCAAGTATCGAAGGAAACAAACTTGCGGTTTTGATGGTATAAGCGATATCGCATATTGCAATGCCATATTCATCAATGCGCTAATGATTAACCATTACAACGGCGGTTGTTTGGTTATTTGTGTGTGTGTGTGTGTGTGTGGGTGTGTAGGGGTGTGTGTGTGTGTGTGTGTGTGTGTGTGTGTGTGTGTGTGTCTGCCTAAACTCTCTAGCTTGGGAAAGAATTGGGTTTGAAGGCTGAAATTTGAGGACTACATTATGTAAAAAAAAGTAGACCTTTTATCTGATACAAAAATGGATACTACTACCGGGCAAGTCAGAGGAGTACCAAGTACGATCAGAATAAGTGATATGGTCAATCTACTGGTTACATTTTGTTTATTTACTTATTTGTTTGCTTATTTTTTTTTTTGTCAGAAACGATGTGTTTACGCCATCGTAGCGAATTAACGCTAGATTCATACTGGTTTTGCCAAGAAATTACACAAAACTGAAACAGGTAGATGAGGTGTATATTTATTACGTCTGAACATTACGTTACGACTCCCTTAAAACGTTTGTACCTACTATTGACATTTCGCCGGTAATATATCATCTGACAATTTGACCACAACACACTATGTAGTCCAATTACAGGATGTTGGAGGTCATAAAACACCCTGCGGGCATCATCACATCCTTTGCAGTCGAAATATGATATGATATGCCCCAGAGCATTTATATGTCCTTCACCATCCTGAAATTGGTCTACATAGTGTGTTGTGGTCAAGTTGTCAGATGATTTATTACCGGCTAAATGACAAATAGTGTGTGCAATTTTTAAGAGAGATGTAACGTAATGAATATTATTTCATATCACATCATTCACAGAGAAAAAATGTTATGTAAAAAAATACACGAGCTTTTTACTTAATTAAGTAAAATCCATTTTACATCGTTTATTTTTTTTTCTCTGTGTGGTACTAATACCCTATGTTTGAAATAATTCTGCTGCATTTCTTCAAGAGCCAATTATGCGAAAATCTTGAACATATATAGAAGGTTTAGTAGTATTACTGAAATTTTAATTGCAATACGATAAATTCAATCTCATGAAAATCTTCGCCCTCCTCTACCACCATCTTCGATGCTAAAATCTGTTGAAATTTGCAAATACTGTTATATAACCTTTGTTTTTAAAACACAGGAACCAAATAATCCAATGGGCATTTTACACCAGGAAACACAATAAATTCAATGATAGTAATTATTTGGATATGCTTTGAAATTTGCTACTACTACTAGAGGGCTTTAGGGTGACACACTGTTTTGCCTGATAAACGGGTTTCGTATTGAAAGTGTCAATGTAGTCGTTTAATCTCAACGTAATAGATATTAATAATAAAGTAAATAATACAGAAAAGGGGGAAAAATAACTGCCATGGAATTCTGCAGTTTAATTTGGTATCCCTTAAAACCTTACCAAATGCAGTACCGATTTATGCAATGATTGCACTAAGTGTATTAACAAATAAATACCTCAAATGGCAATGTAAACAAAACAACACGTGTATTTTATTAATTTGGGATTTTTGATACTTTATCTAAAGTACCAACGTGTGCCAATCAAATTTAGAATGACAAGTAAACACTCAAACAAAATTTCAAATATTAAAAAAATAAATACTCAAGTGAAGTACGTAATAAAACGATATGGGAAGATAAATTGATCGCGTAAATCCACGTCTCGCAGAGAGTGAAGAATGGTAAAATCTACAGTCTTCAAAATTATTCCTCCTTATTTGTGAACTTGGAGCAGGGCGAATTTTGATTGATATTAAACCTGTTAATCTCGTTGATTGTAATGCACAGGCAATATTTTTTTAATCAGTTGGTTACTCGTTGTTTCGAGAAAGTTACCAATTCAAGCTGTATATCAGCAGATAGCAGAAAAGATGAATACATTACGTCTGACAAAAGGAAATTTGCTTTTCGCTTTTCATCACTTAACTATAGAACAAATCGTCAAACAGCATAAAATTTTAATTTCATACTGATACAATGCAGGCATTCCTTAGTGTACACTACACAAGCAGAACCTCATTCAAACTCGTTCACTGCATATCCATTTTGAAATATGAAAAGCTTCTTTAAACATATTTTTCTTAATGTTTTTTTCATACATTTCAACACGATGACGCACATTGATTTCTAAGCGTCCCGTTTGCAATATGTGTGCGGAATATGTTTAATGTGGTGTAGTGGTAGACAGGAGAAACCAGGAAAATTAACCAATATTTAAATCTTCGAACTTAAATATTCCTACTTGCCCTAACACGTTCTGTTAAGTTTTTCTCTTTCCGCCAGTAGTTTTTTTTATCCACAGAAGTAAAAGAGTGTGGACAGAAATAGGATGATTTTGAAATCTCAGCTAATTTTTTTTTAGCTGGTGGATTGATTTGTATTCGTTACACTAACATCCCGCTAGTCCGTAAGGTCCGTTAGTCCGAATACGCATTTCCTAAATCTATAGGATCTGTTAATTCGAAAACAAAATAAGGTCCGCCTGTCCGAATTAGGTTTAAGGTTTTGGGTTATGTTTAGCGGTCAGGGTAAAGGTTAGAATTACGGTTAGAGTTTAGGGTTGGTGTTGGAGTTTAGCAGACCTTATTTTGTTTCCGGAGTAACAGACTCTCGGACCAGCAGATTACAACCCATTAAAAAAGTAAAAACAGCAAGAAGCTAAGAGATTGCAGGTAAAAAGATTTCCAAAACCTGTTACTTGAATGCAATGTAAAGAGTTCATTTGAGGTTCAAAGTTGTTCACAGGATGTGTGCGGATGTTGTATAGAAGTATGCTTGTGCCTTGATATATAAATTGTATTCCACTCGAATCGGTGGTGAAGAACAAAAGCTATGCTCCCTCATATCAAACAATGGGTCCAAAATCGGCATAGGAGCTTTTCATTGAACGCGAGGTTGTAGGTTGAAGTTTTCACAAATTAATGAAGTCTTTTGAAGTTAGCGGTTTGAATTGATTTCGAAGTCTGTGCGGTATTCTCTTGCCGGTTTACTGTGTCATGTTCGTCCTTATCATGCAAGGAATGGAAAAATGCTTACGCCAGCGCGTGACTTATTAATGAAGCTCTTGGTAGATAAGATAATAATAATAATAACCATTTTTATATAGCGCTAAATCCCCGTTAAACAGGTTCAAAGCGCTGTTGCCAATTATTATTACGCGGCCTTCAAGAAATCGTTATAATCGTTTCGTTTCATCTAGGTGGCTACTGAAAGACATGCCTTACAAGCGGACAAGCCTATCAGCAATTAGATGTGGTGGAATTGAATGTGGTGGAAAGATGAATGTACATGTAGATATCGCACAGGTCGATTTTGGACCTTTCTGTTTAATAAAGCAAATTTGTTATTGTAGCCCACCGATTCGAGTGGAATAATGTTTCTATAAAGTGTCGATCTTTCCTCTACGAAACAACGTTAATATTTCAAGTAGGCGTTCCTCTACTTTTTCAAAAATATGATTATTTTTATACGATTAGTTTTCAATGATTTATTTTTAAAGTTTATGAAAAGGAAACTGTAAAAGATTGGTAATATAATCCAAGACCCGGCAATCGCGAATGCTCTTTCGTCGCGCGAATGTTCATGAAAACAGTACAAGACATACCTTTGTCACCCGTAGTTGCTCTCCGTACATTTGTTCCATGTGCATCTGAAACGAGGCAGCACATAACTGCTGCTACAATAACCAATATTTTTGTATCCATAGCAATCCTGGATATCAACATAAGAAAAGTGAAAAAAAAAATTATTAGAAAACAACTTAATATACAAAAAATTGTTTGTTTTAAGAACAAATTGTATCACATATAGTTGCATGTATGTTTTTGGGTGTATATTTTAGGTGTATATTTTAGGTCTATTTAAATGTTAGAAAACTTACATAAGGACACCTCCTGTCTTTCTCTAACATCTATTTGAACGTTGCATATATAGCTCAAGTTGGTGGGTCAACATTGACTTTACTTACTTTACTTAAGGTCAACATTGGCTTCACTTAAAGCAATAACAGCACATTTATGAAGAGCGCCCCCAATTTTCAAAATTTGAGATTTTTGCACAGTTGTGTTGGTAATTGTCTAGTAAATTATACGTGCGTGTTGTAATGCTAAAAAATGCGTACTTGTCATAAAAGAAGCGATTTTGTAATTAGAATCGGGATCCCTGATTGTAATTTAATGGCGGAGCTGGAAACGCCCAATTTATGTCCGTCCATAATGTGATGAAATAGTGCCTGAACCGAGGAACAACTAATGGATGAGCATAGACATGTATATATAGTGTAATTTAGCGGCTATTTCATATTGGAAGGACGTTTCCAGCAGTCATTGAATAATTATCGGAGATCTACCATTCACAGGTATTGTTTACTAGTCAATTACCAATGCAACTGTGCAAAGATCTCAAAATTTCAGGAAAATTGGGGCGTTCTTAAAAAATGTGCTGTTATTGCTGCCATATACTTTGGTATTACGCTTACATAGGACTTCTTTTGCCTCTCATAATAGACACATCCAGTGTCTCGTTAAGCAATAGCAGGCGACACCAAAACAGATTTATCCATTTTTTTTGCTTGTGTCTCAGAAGCTGTTGTAACATTTCTGTAAGATTCTTAAGACAAATTATGGTTTTGTGTCGCCTGCCTTGTGTGGCCTGTCTTGAGGCAGGAGGCCACATATGGATCACTTTGTCTACACTTGCTGATGTCTGTTGTTGATGTCTGTTGTTGATGTGAAAAGGATTAACATTTGCCTGTAATATGCGCATACTTCGATGGATTTAAATAAACACCACCGCCACCATGATCATCATCATCATCATCATCATCATCAAGAAGAAGAAGAAGAAGACGAACGATACCAATAGCAATAACAACATCTTAGTCCTCGCAATCGTTTACGGTATTCGTCCCATATTGAGTAAATAAAAATTAATGACAATTCCTACAAGAGACGGCACTAATTCATAACAGTCGGTTGCCGAATGTATGTCGATTGCATATTACATGCAAGACCTATAATGAGAATAAAGGACGGCGAAAACAGCGCAGGTACATGAATAAGGTATTTTGTTAAACTTAAGGGATCTGTGTTAAAGGATCTTGCGGTTTGGACGCATTGACAACTTTGTGGAATTTGATGCTAATTAAACCGTTTGCGCATGCCCCATGTGCAAGGTTGATTTGATTGGCTTGGTAGACTCTAGAAATAATTCGATTACATTTGACTCCTTGACACAAAGTGGTTCCAATTATTGCATGCATCGAATGAAATCATGGGTTATTCTAATCACTGCAACACCTAAAATACTTTACGCATAGTTCCTTAATGAAGATTAAATACACAATGGCTGCCTGCAGTAGGTAGATGAATGAATTCACTTCCACATTGCCAGCAGCTGCATTCTTGGTGGAAAGTGATGTTGTTTTAGGCTAATTGCCTAATAATTCACTAGATATCAAGCCTCTGCTGTAACTGTATAATCGGGGTCTACGCATTTATCCAAAGGTTCCTTTATCCGAAGGTTAATTTTTTGAAGGTTTATTAATCCGAAGGTTCGTTTATATCGAAAACGAAATAAGGTTTATCCGAAAATGAAAGCTTATTCCATTTTCTGATCAACGAACCTTATTCATTTTCGGATCGACGAACTTTCGGATAAACGAACCTTCGGAATAACACATCTTCGGATAAACGAACATTCGGAATAACAAACCTTCGGAATAAAGAAATAAAATGTTCGGATTAACGAAACTTCGGAATAACGCCTACGTGAGTATAGGAAATTCCCCTGTTCGGATTAACGAGCCTTCCGATAAACGAACCGTCGACATTAAATACGCACAAAGACAAAGACGGTAAGGCAAGGACAGACAGAGTCCAATATCATCAAATTATGACTTTGACATTTAGAGAAAGCAATATTCCATCATGATCATAAGTAAAAGCTCCTCGGTTTCTGCAAAAAGTGGCCGCTTTTGTCCCAAAAGAGTAGATGTTTACGTATATTTTTGGCTTGAGGGCAATACTTTGAGTGTGGGTCGCCAAAGCCGCTGAAGACATGTTTAAGCTGGTAAAGCCAAGTGAAAAAGTTTTGGGCTTTCCCTGATCTCTCAAACATTAAACAATTATCACAATAAATTGAAGGACACAGAATGAGGCCAGCGCTCCTTGAGTATTCTTCAAAGAATAGTATGACACCACTCCTTACTCTATGCATCCAATGAATGACATGATAAATTGATGTATACACTGCATATGCCAGTGTATTTTAATATTTTCGTCAACTTGACCGTTTACCAATTCGGCCGCCGTTATCCAGGACATATCTGACACAAACAAATAATAGTTTCTAACAGGAAAGTAATACAGCCCTGAACATCAAAATTCCCATGCAGTGTCAGATATATGTTTGGGTGAATACATAAGAGTGGTCAAGGTGTCACATTTTGGGTGTCACATTGGTGATCCATGAATAAATTGACTCACGACTCACCTGGTAGTTTTGAGAATATTGCTATTTAAATCCTTGACCTAAAAAACATACACTTTGTCACCAAAATCGTCATCCTAGGTGCTGTACAGTATGGGGTATACATGATGTTTGCCTTTTATATATTGACCATCTTGGAGAATAGTGGCGTATGAAAACTTCCATTAGTTTTATATTAATCTGACAGTTTTGTAAATAGCTTTATTGAACTTCTTTGTCAAGAAAATCTTTAATTTGACACCACAATCATCTTCCTAGGCTATACAGTATAATAAGATATGTCAGGTTGGTGGCAATAAGATGTCAGCCATCTTGGAAAAATGTCGACACATGCAACATTTGATAGTTTTGGGATGGTTTTACTGAAATGCATTGACCAACAGAAAAAAAATATTTTAAGACCAAAACGGTCTTCTTAGGTGTTTTTACCTTAAAGATGGCTGCTACTTTGGAAAATGGCGTCGTATGCAAATTGCCACCACTTTTATTTTGTCATCACCCGTATTCATGAACTTCACATTCCTACGGTTAATTTTTGCTATGATGACAAATGTTATTCCGGCCCCGGTACCCCTCTCCTTAACTGGTTGCTGCTGCATCACTAATGGCAAAAATTCGAGTTGACCAACTTCATTGCAATTTGCATAGGGAATTAACTGCAACTCTGGTGCTGCTGAACACCATGTATAGCGAAAGAAGGAACCAAGAAACCCAGTGAGGCATGAGAATTAACCCCGAGAAACCACGAAATAGTTGCACTATTTGGAAGTAGTGCTCCCCAACAAGGTCCAACGATCGTAGGGCATAACAACTAGGGTAGGGATGATTTTAGCAATGGATTCCGAAGAGAGTTGGAAATACATATTTCCTAGACCCGTTCACGATTGGCTTTCAGCCCCGAAACATTAGAGGTGCTATCTCTTAAAACCAATTACCATGACATACGACAACGGCGATCTTTCCTTGTTAATTATTAAATACAAGTATCGGCAGAGTTCTTGTGTCATAGAAGATTTGAACTAGAAAAAAGAATAAGAAATCGCAAATCGTATTATACTAAATTTTAAAGTTTAAGATCCTTGCATGAATTTATAATGCTTTAATAATTTTGCACAGGATTAACATGATTAAGGCAATTTGCATCAAGAAGTGCATCAAGGCCTTACTCTGTCAAATACGGTAATTGTGATAAAGGAAGAATTGTCACAAATTGAAAATTGCCATTTTTTTTGGTTTATCGGATGGTGTTTTTTAACGTTGCAATATATATGGTTTATATTTTTTGAATTTGTCCAACTTTTAGTTGCGCTTGCATTGACGCAAAAAAATCCAAACCATCACGTCGTTGTTACGTTAATTAGCATGGGTCCCTTGGGGCCCATGACATAAATTAAAAAAACTTAAGAGTTACTGTGATTCTGATTTTCATAACACATACACCTAGTGACATAAACAAGGTAAATAATTAATCCAAAAAAATCTTGGAAGGTATAGTAGGCCATTGGTGCCATAATATTTTATATACATCATATAGAGGTTTACTGTAGAAACCTATGGTAAATTATACAAGTAACCCTAAAAAATATAAAATGGCATGAGACATTCAGATTTGTGCTTAATACGGTAAATATAGTCCATTCTTCACCAATTAAAGCTATCAGCAGAATTCTAGGTGAAACAATGCCGTAGAAAATGCATAAACGAATTAATGTCTTTTTCACACTTCTTTTACGCAAAATTAAAATCAATGTTTTGCCCTTAGTTTTCTTACTGAACAAAGTTTTTTCAGTTTCCATTTCTTTATTGTTGATGTCGTTGAAGCCTACTAACATGTGGCGTATTTCATCTAAAAATTCTATTAGGAAAGTGGTTATATTATGCATGGTCCCTAGGAACCCCCTCCCCCTGCACTAACGGAGTTTCATATCACACATGCGACAGTACAATTTTTAGAACAAATCGGCTACGCCTTGTGGTTCAACTTAAAATAATGATGTCACTCGTGTGATATGACACGATTGATACCCGGCATAAGCTAAACATTACCTTTATTCTCTAATTTTACGCGAAAGAAAAATACTCAACCAATATACTCTCTGTAATGTACAAACTAGAGCTGGTTAGAGCTGTTCATCATTACTTCATAAAAACAACAATAACCTAAATTAAATACAAATTATTAGTATTTTAATTTACTATGTCACTTAATTTCTGGTTGAAAAATCGTCCTTCACTTCAAACTACAAAACTTGTCATCGATCATGATGCCATCATAAATCCGTCTTCTCTGGGTGACATCTTTGTGATATTTGACAAATGTATGTCTATGTATGTCGTGTAACAATTTTTTGTGCAAATCTCTTCAATTACCACATGCGGAGCTGAAGCCGAACCACCAAGGTTTTATATTGACAAAATACCAGCCATGCAGCAGTCAAAAACCTGAATTATATCTAGCTTTAATTACTGCAAGTCTCTGATAATAGAAATAAGAATCAAAAACTTGAATTGTCTCCACAGCAAAATAAAGCTGCTCACTTTCCAGGATCATTTTATGTAGATGATGATGATGAGTTCTCCTCTCATCAATGATCTTCACCAGCTAAGAATTCAACAGCACATTTGTATTTCTCCACAAAGGAGCTCGAGCTCCATCGCTGAGCTATTAGCGCTACTAAACTTGTATTACTTTGGATATACCAAAGACTAACGTTCACATTGGTGACCGTGAATTATCTTACATTGCAGCTAACCTCTGGAAATCTATTCCTAATCAACTTTATAATGTTACAACGCTGCATATGTAAAAAGTCATTTATTTCTTTAATATTTCTCCTTTTAAGAAGTTAACATGCGTCCTACAGGTTTTCGCATTGACGAATCACTTTCAAACAGTTTTTTTTTTATAATTAGAGGGGTCTACCCGGCAGAGGTAGCAAATAAAAAGTATACTTACTTTTAAGTGCAGCCGCTACAATGTATGCGTAATATATGGCAAACATATATTTTTACCTATTTTCGGATAAAACTTCGGATAAAAATCCCATCCTCCTCCTCCTCCCTTTATTAGAAAGAGACGCGAAAAATGTTTTTACTCAGTAATATTATCAGATTAAACATGTTACTGAATATCTTATTCGTTATATTTCTTGAACATTAAAGTCTTTGTGGCCACTAACATCTTAAGCACGGACGTCAAGCGCACTTCTATAAAAGGCCGTGACGACCTTCACCTAATCCATGAGCACATGGGGTGAAGATAATCGTGTTACGCCATTTTTGTTCAACGAATTTGATCTATTGAGCAAAGTCATGAATGTTAACTATATATTTGGATTTTACCAAATGTTATGATTGTTTTAAATGCGTCATACATGTTCCTGTGATATTGAATTAATTGGAAAAAGAGGATATTGCTTGATTAATTTTGAAAATAATTTTATTTCAATCGAGGTCAAGTAAACTAGGTCACGTAACTCTTTATTTCGCTCAGATAGCTTATAGAATACGGCCCCCGGATCTTGACCTAAATTAACAACCTATCGCCCACCTAGCTCGAAAAATACAAACCTGAGTTGTGTTTGCCGTTAGGCAATGAGATATTGCATTTGTTATACTATTATCAGATTACTCTGTAAAAATACTATTTTCGCTGGCTTTCAGTAACATTTTGAAGAAAAGGAGAAAGTGTTTTATAAGCACTGATATTGCTAAAAGTCACGACGCGATGACCTATTGTCTATCACACTGGAAAAGAAGCAATTAACGCAAAAACAGTAACATAGTTCATCTTTTTTCGTCCTGTTTTTCCCCAATTCGAATTGACAGGTGACAGACGGACGGAAGCAAGGAAATGTATGATATGGTACACTTTACTAGATGTTGTCATGATACGGAAAAGGGTGGTGAGAGTGGTGAAATGCTATATCGTTCATACTCTTTCAAGAGAAAGAGAAACCGATATTTCAATTCAATCACACAAGAACTCCCCTGTTAATTTCTCACGACATAGATACGATGAATACAACCGTCAGCGCTGGGATCGATTGTTCATCTGCTTTCGAGTCGCTAAGATCAGCTTCTTTTGATTCATAAACACTACATACATTTGAAGTCGTAACTTGATATTGCTTGAGTTTGTACTTATGTCCAAGACGTATTCAATCCCATTCCTTAAAAAAAATACTTAGTGGTGGTTTGAGGTTCACAAATATATTACTAGAGTATTTTCACCGATTTCACATTTTAAGATGTTTTGTGAAGAGCATTTCACATCTTCACTTAAGCTTACCATAGAAACAAAAAGCAAATAAACCAGATAAAACGAGAAAATAATTGATGTATTAAATACATGTAGTTATGCACTCAAAACATGGTACTCAGTTGCTTGTCACAAATTTGATAATTTTAAAAACAATTCGAAGGCGCTGAAATTTTCACCTATTACAATTTTCACCTATTACAATGTGCAAGAAGTGTTCAATTCCATGCATCAACTGGGTATCTTGTAGGAAATGTGATTGTGATGTCACTATAGTTTCTTATTCTTATTATTAAATATATATTTTTCAGTACATGAATATAAATATTTGTCAGCAGATTCTCCGCTTTTTAATACAAAAACATGAATGTGATCCTCTATTTTCAACAATTAAATTGTGTTTGTGTGTCACTAAAATGTTCAGTTGTTTATATACAGCGCTCCACAGCTTATATTCTTGAATAGAGTGAGCGCGAAAGAATTCTAGTTTAATTTATATTTGCTCCAATACCGTAAATATCAGGAGAACTGACAAAAAGTATAGTTTTACACTATCCCGAAAGTTATATAACATCTTCTAACTTCTTTCAGCATTAAGTTTACCTGGCCTTCAGCGAAACATTTTGACGAGTTAATACTATCACCTCCAGACGCACAAAAAAGATTGGGACTTGAAGCCAAAGACAATAGCTAATAATAATATTAGCGTAGACAAGCGTAAGTAAACGACTATAACTACACTCTGGCCATTGTCTATAAACACAGGTGAGAGAACTAATAGAAACGCAATTGAATGACAGAAATGACAGCAAATTAATAACCGTGAACAACAAGAGAAAACATTTCACTTATAGCAATTGGCAATGGACCATTTGAGCATTAAATACGAAATACCTATGATAAATCTGTTGCATCTATTAGTCAATTTCTGCTGATAGTTCTCATTTATGTTGTAACTATAACAATCTGACCATCTCTTCTGACCAATAAAGGGCAAATTGGAAGAGAGATTTGTTAAAGACCATGACGAGTCTTGTCAATTCAGACAATGAACTCTACTTTTCAATTTATCCATCAGTCTCAAAAATTGCGTCTTAAATTGAAAGAATGTACAATTACCTGCATACGGAGCGACTTAAGTATACGCGCTTCAAAGCTGACGGTACCGAACTAATAATTCAACCCTTCGGGTCCGGTTCTTATATAAGTCAATGTTAAAATCTACGCACAACGCATAATTTTGGTGATCGGTGACGTTGTAAGGTACGGTTGATGCCATCACAAGAAATATATCTGATTTAGCTTAAATCAAAAGAAATATATAAAGTTGTCAATTTCATTTTTTGGCTCACGGTTGATTTTTGCACATGATGTCGTTCCGAATAATCGATTGCTTTACTATTTTGATATATTGCTTCCTGATATTAATTTCTTGTTTTTCATCCATTCTTAGATAATCAAGGTGTAAAGAACAAAGAATAAAATCGTAAAGCAGTATCTGCAGATAAAACATTGCAGTAGCAAAACAGTCTAATTATATCTTTAAATTTGTACTTTAAACTAATGAATCCCAAAAAGAAAATAAATGTGCATAGTTGCAAACCAACGGCACGCCCGTAAATGCACAACATCAACTAATTGTAAGAAGTAATTGAAGTGCTTGTTCACTGCTCTAGCGGTAATTTCTATCAGGATGAAAGTGGAATTACTGATACGTATATACCTTTTGAAATGATTAGTTGAATAATAATAATTGGCATGTGTATCTGTTGCATGTATTGTCATCCATAAATCAAAGGTTCTAGGAATTAATTACTTTTTGGGAGCATTCTGTTTCATCCCTTAAGTTGTGCGGTTCAATCGGTTTTTAAAACTTTTGTAGTAAAGTGAATAGGTGTTCATCCATGGCCGCGTCTTTCCTTAATGTTTCAAGTAACCCTGGTAGGGGGTGGGCAGTTTCCATTCTATTTGTTCGTACTATAATATTACAACGGATGTTCATCACCTTTAAGCACATTGTCTCACCTAACCGTCTTGCATTCGGATTCAATATCGCGGCCTTCGCAGATAACTTTAAAACACAGTTGGTTTGTTTCATATGTCTTCATATGACCGTCACTATACCAATAACTTTACCCTTTATGAACCACTCAATTGAACACATCCATTCAGCATTGCGCGGTCATTTCAAGATTAAGTAGTCTGCGTTGAAGTAATTCAAGTACTTGTTCACTGCTATAGCGACATTTCTATGCTCGAATGAAAGTGGCAATAACGGAATACGTAAGTACCTTTTGAAATTATTATTGAAATAATAATAATTGGCATGTGTATCTGTTGCATGTATTGTCATCCATAAATCAAAGGTTCTAGGAATTAATTACTTTTTGGGAGCATTCTGTTTCATCCTTAATTTTGGTTTAACGTTCAATGCCTTTTTAACGGTTGTAGTAGGGGGATTTTTATGAGGCGTTCTCCATTGCAGCATGTCCTTTAAAGTCTGCTCAGATATTCCGCGATGAGGCGTACGGTCAATTTTCAAACAATCATGTTTTTTTTCCATAATACATAATGTGTTTCCATATACTAATCACTGTGTGAAATAACTAAGACTCAAATCGAGTCCTCGACTATGAAAATCACCCACGGTTATAAAATTCCGGATCCGGAATTTTTGTATTACACGGTATCCTATGGCCAATGTTTACTTTGCGAAATGTTTACTGATGGAAACGCATTCGGATTTCATTTGTAACTGTGGTAATAGGCTGTTTTTAGGTGATTATCTTTATTGAGTTATAGATGACTATTTTCAATTACTACAGGACGAAAAAAAAGTCTTTTGAGAGTCTACTGGAGTCAGCCTTTTAGTCTTCAAGTGACCTGGGTAGCATTTTCCATGCTATTTTTCGTAATATATATTAAACAACAATGTTTCACCTGTTAAAACAAGTTCAGGATTGATCGGCTGCAATTCGATTTGTAATATCTCCGCCTTCGCGGAAATTTAAAACAAAGTAAGTAAAGCCCTAACTTGCGCTCTCTACAATATATCTACAATATAAGCAACAGGAGCCCTAATTAATCTGTCACAAAGTTTGCAATCCCTAATCAATCAGATTCCATAGTGAACAACTATATGGTACGTCCTAGGGGCACTGGTATCTACACATCATTAACATTTAATTACTCTTAAATCTCTCGTGTGACTACCGATTAGACCAAAGCAATTTCGTTAATATTGAGATCATAATGAACATTAGGCCATGGGTTACATAAAAAAGGAATCCGTGGAGAATAAGCTTGTATGTAAGCAGATTATTTGAAATTAACTCTATGGTAGGAAGACTAATTTCTACCTAATCATGACAAATGCTGTTTTGGTTCTTCTTTGTTCATTCGTTAGTTCTCCTATTTCTCTCTTGCTTTCTCTTCTCATTGTTTCTTTCTTCCTTTTGCATGTCTCTAACCTAATAACCTACTTTTTCTTTCTAGTAAGTTTTCGTTTAAGTTCTTATCTGCTCTCTCTCTCTTTCTCTCTCTCTCTCTCTCTCTCTCTCTCTCTCTCTCTCTCGTTGTTATTAACGTGTAAAAAAACATAAAAATTTCATGATTCATCGAAAATTAGAAAAAGTTTAGATGTTAAAAATTAAACAAAACCCAGTGAAATTGCTGTAAAAGGGTTCGAACCTTTAACCTTGGGGTCATGACAACCTGATGTCACTTATGCCTGTATACAGAAAGGATAACAATTAGGCCCAGAAAACTACAGAATTGAAAACAAAAATACAATACGACTGGTCCCATCACCTCTCCCCTTAGGCAAAACGACTATGGACGATGTTGTCACGAAACTCTTTAAACTGCAGCGATTTAAGATGTCATCCTTGGAAGTATAACCCCTGGAACCGACTTCAAAAACAGTGTAACCGACATTAACTATGATATCAACTCTTCATAAAATATTAAGATATTTCACCTTTTAGTTAGCAATAAAGTATACATGAGAAAAGAATAGCAAGTCATGGGCGTCGGAGAAAGCAATAGATGTTAATACAATGGATATAGTTTTGATAAACAATAGCATTTTATTTACTGTGGATACGATTTTTTCTCTCAGTTATATCAAAAACAAAGAGTACCCTCATGAATTTTTCACAAAGGCAAAGTCATCCTGTCGTTTTTTTTATTTACACTGTAATTTAAAAAGCAGTGTGTGTTAGGTTATAGACTTCTTTACCCTACTGACCAACAATGCGCATTACTGGAGCGAGTCTGTCTCGTACACAGCGGCGGGCATGTCAAACTGTTCTTTTTTATCGATGGAACTACGCAGGATATACAAGGTTGATTCACCCTTCATAGGGTATACGAGGTTGATTCATCCTGTATAGGGTATACGAGGTTAATTCATTCTGCGTATTCTATTTTTCTCTGACTCATTTTATCATCTGTTTTGTATTACTTAAAACTTATGATCCCATATGCCGAATAGAAAGAATTATTACCCAAAAAACGATTAATGCAAACTGCCAAAGATCATTACGTGTTAATATTGAAATTGCAATTAAAGCGGGATAGAAATTGACAGTATTAATTAAAATGTGAGTTTCGGTGTACGAGTTTTACATTAAAATCACAACAAGGCACTACTTTATATTCCTTCTAGACAGAAGAAAATTGACTTTCTCTTGTCATCAGCATTGATAGTGCCTCAGAAGAACATCTAACCGATAGCAATTGACCTTTACTTTCAAATTGATGAGCTAATGTATCACGCAGCTCCTAGAAGACAACCAGACATCATCATTTCTCTACAATTTGTTACATAATGTAATCACAGCAATGAACGTTACTTAGCGAGGAGATTCATTAGCAGTGATACATCAGCCACAATATCACATTTGTGTACATATGTTAATAGTTATTTCGATAACATAAAATCATTTAGGTCCGTATGCACAAAAGAGTTAGACCGGGTCTAAAGTAAGACCTGGTCTAAGTGTAATAATATTGTCCCACCAGAAAAGATTTTTCCTAACTCGAGGTATTTTGTATTTATTTTGAAATTTGCATTTAAATCTTTAAAATTTGCTAGTTACGAAGAAAGTGTGAATAAATATCAATTTGAGGCAAAACTAATTTTGACTTACACCAGGTTTAATTTTAAACCTGGTCTAACTTTTTGTGCATACGGACCTTAGAGTTTACGTAAAGAAA
This sequence comes from Ophioderma brevispina, assembly GCA_023653785.1. Taxonomy (NCBI): domain Eukaryota; kingdom Metazoa; phylum Echinodermata; class Ophiuroidea; order Amphilepidida; family Ophiodermatidae; genus Ophioderma; species Ophioderma brevispina. Next base: position 45,485 of record JAMKCH010012826.1, read on the forward strand.
CGAAAAAAAATTAAATGTTACAATTTGAAAAGGTTCTCCTATCATCAGAGCTTTACACAAATACACAATCAAGAAACGTCTGATTGTTGACCGTATTTTTTTGTTTACGTTGAAGGCTGTCCAAGATTTCGGTAAAGGCAATTCGCAAATAACTACCATTAAAATAGAGTCCATCCGAGGGCTAAATGTTATATGAAACAGCTAAACATAGCACATAGAGCAATCTCTGTGTACTCAAAATTACTACCTAGGAGGGCTCGTCGCTTGCAATATCACTTGCTTTAAAGATCTATGATGGTAATCCGAGGGATTTCTAATCAACACCAAGTCATCATAGCCATACAAAGGCGCAAATGTTCGTCCAGTCTAAAGACCACAGAGTTCAAGCTTGGTTTTTAAATTTTAGAGCTTATTGAAAATCGAGGAGATTGTACCCAAGTAGCTTTATATATCTTGTGGCTTCTAGTTCACGTAGAGTCTTGTAAGTGATTACTCCTTCGCCTTATTTCGCTAAGATTGAGCCCTGTAGTTCAACTTTCACGTTATACGCGGTTTCGGTTAGCTGTTGGCGTCAGTGACTGGGATTTATTTCAGGTACTCAATTCTGTTTGAAAAATGTCAAAGTGTTAATTTATTTAAATCCCAATAATTATACTCTCCAAATATATCATTTGTACTGGGGTAAATAGACCGCGTAAGCAGAAATTTCTACTGAACATACTTCGTAATGCTCTCTTCTGAAGAGCTTCTTAGCAAATTGTCAGAAGCTTTGGCGTTCTCTGCAACTCTCTTTGTCACTTTCTCTCGCTCGCTCTCTCAATCTCTCATCCGCGTGAGTCGTTGGTGACATATTCAATTTAGTCATAAAACATTGGACTATGAGTTATGGGAATCAAAGTGGTAATTCGGTGGTCTATGACAGCCTGGTATTCCGCGATATCTCTTCTAACGAAAACCGCGATCGCCATGCAGGCGCATCCAAGAATCGGCAAATCTCCAAGGTGTAATAAATTAATATCTAAAATGTGGCTATGGTTTCAAGTGCCCGCGAGTCGACTTCTTTTCGGCATATTCATTTTATCTTCTGAGATTATGTTCCTTTGATTGTTTTCCCATTTTCAAAAACTGTATTAGTCTTTGAGAAGGTGATTGGGGCACATCGTCGAAATTAGCACAGATTTATGGAGATGGCACACAACTCTATTAGTACTGCAGTCATCCATACATTTAGGTATCAAATAAATGGAAAACAAGCCTATTTGTGATGGCCAAGATATCTAATAAGTGTCCCTCGGACAAGGACATATTGTCATTTTGAACAGACTGTGTGTAATCTTGACCTGCAAAAGAGTCTGCACAAAACGTTGATGGATTTCTGCAGGAAAATATGGACCTGCTGATTTCAGATCTCCATGATGCACTCTCGTCATCCATGCGGGCATTTGAAGATGGGAAGGGGTAAAGAGGATTTTTTTTAAACATCTTTCACACGGGTTAAATGGTATTAGACATGTTTATCTGGTTCTAATAATTAAATATCTACAACCTTTTTGTTTGCACGACGGTCAAAACTGGTCAATGTCTCATGGGGGTACTATGATATTGATCCGCTTGATTTCAAATCGGCGTTAAATTGTTCTGTGGGAATGATACAACAGCAAATAATACATTTTATTTCATTTCCAAATAGCTAAATCTAGCTTAGGCCAGAGTGCTAATACCCGTAGACCCCGTAGACTTAATTATATCCTCAATGTAAACAAATCAACATAACATGTATTTTACATTTACTGTGAAGCGTGAGCCAATTTTGAAAGAAATCGTTGCATGTATAATTTTTTTACCCCCAGGATGACCTTGAACCATTTTAGTCACTGTTTTAAAAACTAATTGCCAAGATATAGCAAACTATAGGTTTTTAATCCTTACAACCTTTTAATCCAGTATGAAACGTTACAAATTTGACCCCTGTTATTTTACCCGCTACATATCTCAAAATACTCAATGATATAAAAGTTGCATCATCGAGATTGGAATCAGCAGGTCAGTGTTGCCTAGAAAACATCAAGTCATTCATGCATCCTCTTTTGCAAGGTCATATGCAAGTCTGTGGTTCTACCGCTGGGAATAAGCACGAAATACTTCCATTTCTCTAGTTGAAACACTAACTTGCCCCAGACATATTTCCTGGTGAAAACAAGAATTTCCCAGAATTGAACTGGTTGAATAACTACCATTCCCAGATATTTTCTGTTTCCCAAACTCCAACACGTCTGTTGTAGTTCTGTAGTGTTTTACTGACAAAAATACACTGAAGGTAGTCAAACCTTGTATTAAATGGTGAAAGGATATGTTCGGGTTTTTCATTCCAGCAAAATAGGGGAGCCAGGCGCCAATTGATACTTCGTTAGGGGTGAATATTCCAGCTTTGAAAATACACTTTTAGGCTCTTTTTCCAGAGAGTCCCGGATTATACCCTGTCAATCCGAATGCCCCTGGGGTCCCCTTCACTCTAGAAAGTTTGTTTATAGCAGCACTACACTGCCTTTTTTCCGGAAATAAAACCATTTCCCAGTCTAAACAAGGAAGTCTAAATAGTGGAAATGTCCAAACCGACAAAATTAGGGACATTCAAAGGCGTCGATATCTCTTACAAATGTGAGGTAAGGAATTGGTTTGATAGGTTATGATAAATAGCGTATGGAAAGCAAAATAACGCTTTGTTATTGTTGTAATCCAGTTTACGAGGCTTTGCTACCATGTATTCCATAGGACAGCCAAATGTAACAATATAGTATGGATCTTTTATTGTTGGAAAATGGATAGTTGTGGTTTTCATATAAATGATTTGTGCAGCTATTTTGGTCTATATAGAGAATGATATACAGAAAAGATAATCTGTTTTAAAAGTGTAGATTTAGCAAGTTTGACCCCATAACTTATTTTGTGAAAGATAAAACAAAAGAGTCGATTTATTACAGAAGCCTGCAACGAGTCCATACAGCTAATATCTGGTCGATTTTTAAAAGGGGTGTAATTCATACGTGTAACAGAAAATCATCATCCTGACGACTCTAATTCACTACGATACGGGATATCTGGGTTATATTTTAAATCCAAATATAATATTTCCGTCTCAATAATGCTAACCACATGTTTAAATAGACATTGCTCAAATCGTTACCCGTAAGGGATACAGTGACTGCAATTAGGATAAAAAATTCTCTTTTTAAGGTGCTTGTCCGATCGTCTTTGGGGGACCCCTCTGATGTTATAGTATAAATTTTGATATCAGGTTGAAAGGCCGTATTTTTCTCATGTCGGCCTGAAATTTCAGCTGTCAAATCCATTTCTTTCTCAAGATGACAGATAAAAAAAAACTACCGTTGTAATCGGTTGGTCATTTGTGACACCCCATGTCAGATCTACATATCTGACATATCAGATCTGCCACAGCCTAAATCGGGAGTATTAAATGTAGGTAAGGGATGGGCGATCACTATTAATGTTAATATTAGTCTCTTCACCAATGACCACTTTGATAAACCAGAGAAGACGGGACCATTTAGTGTTTGAACAGAGCACCAAAGGACGACGACATCAATTATCATTCGCGCGGAAGTTCCTAATCGGGAATTCTGGAAATTTGGAGTTCGGCGCATCGCCAGCATGCATCTGCATTAGATGTTAGACGTTCTCATGTTCTTTAATGACTGAAAAATGTGTAACATATGCAATATATCAAAGTGAGTGCCAAGGTTAACTCAGATTGCAACTAGCATAGCTAGATAACAATAATTGCCGTAGAATTTCCTATTCCTTACTAGAGTACCAGACCCAAACAGAACCACTTACGAAATCGTGCTCAACGCGAGGGCGGCCAGACGCGCTAAACCGCACACAGCTGTGGTTGGAAGCTGTTGCCACTCGAATACTAAAAATAGCTACTTGTATATTAGTCCATGGGCCAGAAAGGTTTTCACTATCCTCAAGAAGGGTACACAAGATTTTGTTACCAGGGTGTAGGCGACACCATGGGGATTAACCAAAAGGCATGCTAGAAAATTCAGATGAGTAGCTATGTCCCAGCTATGGGTCAGTAAAGGCATCTGGGGTGGTCATATAGGGGCTAAAATTGAAAATGCTCCAATCAATTTGAACACATACCAAACTGCTGTAGATCAAGAGATTAAAAAAAGTGTACAGTCATTAATTTTTCTGTGACCTTTTAGGAGGGATGTCAGCAGAACAGAGGTCAAAGGCAATCAGAAGTGGGAAAATATGTCAGTCCAGTATATGTAATTCATCAAATAAGGGATTATATATTTGATTCCGTACAACTAGCTTTGGGCTATTTCGGAAATCCTGGGGATAGAGAAACACGTCCACCACACGTTTGACTTTAAGATCTATGCCACCCGAGGGAATGTAGCACGTTCCTTCTTGAGTAAATAAAAACAACAAAGACGATGTTCTTGTTACAAATAGACAGTTGTTTTGTCCTTTATTTATGATTTGGAGTTTTTGATCTTTGGAAGCGATGATGAAAAACCGCCTCCAGGTAAGTTCAGATCCGTAAGGCGGATGTACATGGCGTTCAAAAAGGTGGACTTTTTGAAAAGTTGGAATAACCCCCAGGTTATATGTTGGACTTTTTGACATCTCATGCCAAAAATGGACATTCTTGGCAAATTTTCTCCGGAACCTTTGGCTCTTTTATCAAACAAATCAGCAAAAAGTGCACCTGTTGCCCCTTTTGTGGAATTACTCCTGCGTACCAGCTTGGTTAAGTTCGAATAGGGTGAGGATTTTAATGAAGGTGCGTCAGATGGGGATATTGTTGGTAGAATTCCTTGGAAAATATTACTTGAAGGCACTATCAGTGATCCAATGAATACGGAGACTATTTAAAAGCTTAAAGAGGCATTTTATGTAGGTGCATACTTTAACAGTGATACAAACATTTAATTGTTAGATTTTTTTTTAATTTTAAAATGAAACCAGATAACAGATCGTACCTACCTACCTATGTCTTTGGGGGTTTGAGGAAGGTGGGCCCATTGACATGCTTATTTCAAGATGTGTATTAGAGAGCTTCCACTCTTCTATTCTACTAAAAATGTGGGGGGGGGCACTCACATAGTGGAGTCTTTGGGTACTTTTTTGCTAAATTTTCTTTAAAAAAATAGGTTTTAGGGTGACAATTTTCAAAATTATGGGCTTTGGGACGTCAGTGGTTAGAATTCTCAAACAAATATGGGGTCTTTGGGTGGTATTTGAAAAAAAAAAAAAATATAGGGGGGTCATTGGGTGAACGCTGATGTTGAAAAGGGTTGTTTACAGCTACATACGCGTCACATCCAAAATTATTAGTACGTCCCCGGCAATGAGATCTGTCTACGAGTCTGTCTGTCCGGCAATGCGTTTCGTTATGCTTGCAAAGCGTCTAAGGCAGGCGTCATCTTGTGGGACCTTACTGCAGCATACGACACGTGTGGCAACCAGGGCTTGACACTCAAGCTTTCTCAGGGACATCCCAGCTCGTCACCTTGTACAAGTCATTTGTAATGGGTTGCAAAAACCGTAGCTTTATTGTCAAGACCAGTGATGGGACCAGTATCGTATGCGTAGTCTGTGGAACGGAATACCATAAGGAGCTGTACTGGCTCCCGTGCTGATTAACTTGTATATCAGCGATGTACCTCAAAAACCCATCATCTAGACAATATGGCTCTGCGACGATCTTGCCCTCTCACTCGGACAGCAGCTGGACTGAAGGAGAAAGTACACTTACTTGCAGCATATGGCCCTACTTGCAGCAATCTCAAGACCTGGAGACTGAATTGAGTGAAGCCAAGAACCACCGACCACTGCCTTCCATCTCAACATAAAGAGCTCATCGACTCCAATGGAACGCTCTGCCAGACAATCCTACACCAACTTATCTGGAGTGAAGCTTGACCGGCAAGCTTACTTATCGGAACATGTGCCAAGGTATCTTCGAGGAATAACCTCCTGTGCCGACTTCTGGATCCTCATGGGGCGCCAGCCCCAACGACTCTACGCACAACCGCCCTGGTTCTGGTCTTCAGTGTCACACGCTGCTGAATATGCCGCCCAGCAGGCGCAACAGTCTCACACAAACAAGCCGGACACAGTACTCAACGAGGACCTTGAGAACCAGTTACTGGTTGCCTCCGTCCACTCCATCTGAGTTCGCCAGTGTTTCAGGCATTGCCACCTGCAGTGCTTGGAGAGAACCCACATGCACAAACTGGTGAATACGGGACTTGCTGGACAACAAACACCAGCTGCATAACACTGTCCAAAGAATCCACACCAGCTCTGCAGACGGAGATGTGCTCTCGTCGCCCTTTTGTCGACACGCTGCTAAACTCTCCAGCTCCCATTCAACATCTTACAGAACATGAATACTGCCTGTCTGATACTTCAAGGACCAGACCAACTTGTCACTATACACCTAGTGACAGAATACCACCTGGTAGCAATCTTCGCGCATTGATGGGTCACCTTAACCGGATTCGCACAAGAGTCGTTCGCTTCAACTGCATATGCAACGATGGGGGCTGCGACCATCTCCAGCCTGCCAATTTGGTTCTCCTCACAGACTGCGGATCATATTCTCAATGAGTGCCCTACCTTCGTCCACCGGGGACTAGATTCGCAAAGCAGCCAATCAACAGTGAGCTGGCTCCACCGGTTACAACATAATGTAGCTGCTCTCCTAGTACGCAAGAAGAAGTTTTGCTTGATATTATGGGGTCGATAGTTAGCATGAAGGTGGGGAGGGCGATCTGACGTTTGTTAGCATGTTTTCGAGGACCCAAGAGGTCAAGGTAATCTAGAGGTAATGCTTGAAATACCCTATGACCACCAATTTGGTCAAAGGACTCGCGACGAGCCACAGAACCCATCTGAGTCAATGGCAACATAGGCAAAGGTCACACACGGGGAATGCACTAGTTTAAATAAAGACAACAAATATGAAGTAGGCATATATTTTGAGTGGAGACTTGAGGCATTTGTGGTGTACGTGGTTGACAAAATATGCTTTGTGCGTGAAATGGCTTGCTTGATGATAGATTCTTTACTTAGTTTCAATTAAAATGTGTATTAAAAATAGCACCCGGGTGGGGAAAGCCTCAGTTGGGGAAAAAAGAAGAAATATCTTGTAAAAGTGGGTATTGTGAGTCTACATAAAGAAAAACTGTATTCAAACAATTATTGTCTTTTTAAGTACAAAAAATATTTCCCATGCCGTGATATGTATAAAATTGTTAAACTACACTTTAAAAGGATCCAAGTATATTTATGCGTTATAAGCATATTCCATTAAAAAAAATAAAAATGATAGTTAGATTACCCGAGCCAAGGATAGTCATTCAAGTAACCAAATCAGTTCTATTGCTATCCATATTGTGTATATCAATTACAATAGAGATTTTCACACTCTACAAAACGGACTGAATTCTGAGACTACGCTATCCTTGAATTACTAGCATGGCATGTCATACACTAGAGACATGGAGCTTTTCAAAAAACAAAATGCTAGAATTTGTACCCGTTTAGGTAGTGAACACCCCATTTTTGGCTCGATGGCCTAAGGCCTATATAGCTACTTGTATTTCAACCGCCTGATCAAAGGAATGAATCTGTGGACGCCCGATAGCCGCCCACAGAGAGAAAGTGTTATTTAGGCTACACTACACACTTAGAATGGGAGGTTGTTTACACCTAGCCCAATCTGTAAAAATCAGGTACAAATTCATGATCGTTCTGTTGTTCATCGCCGTTTGGGAGTAAAAAATGGGTGCAAATAGGCACTTTCAATCGATATAACATAGCAAATTACCTAACGCGGCACTGCCACATTTTTACAAAATATGAAATTTCTTCAATTGCTCTCAAATGATAGTCTAGGCCATTGGAACGAACAGAGATTATTTTACACATACAAAGAACATACCCAAAACATATAGGGAAGTTGATATGAGGATAAAGACATCCAGGTAATTTGTAGGCCAACTTTTAGTTTTCCATAGACTTGAATCAACAAATGTGTACATTACAGAATATTTTGATCGTATTAGATATTAAAACAACAAATGTTATAGACCGATCAAACAGGTACATAGCGTGAGAAACCTGCATACGGAGTGCGTGTTTTGTGTTAAAAAACCATTTCGTCGTCGTCTGAATTTAACGTCGCCGGCGACGTTAAATTATAAAACGTCTGTTTACCCATAAGGAAGTTGATTTGGTCTTAATCAGTCCGGTGAGGGGCTTTTGATTGTAAAAAGCTTTACAACCATGCAAACACAAATACGATTTTGAAAAATTCTGAGGGCGCAATATTTCAAAGTGCCAGTGTCCTTTAAAGTTTTACCATTTTTGGAAGTGGAAAAAACATCCATTTAATTGGCAGATTAATTATCCCATATCCCTAGTACGTGCGATATACTATGAGCTGAGACAAAAAAGCGAGGCATCCCGACAACCTGATAGATAATATATGCGATACCGTCCAGTATAAACTCTAAAACGGGATAAATCCACTCGGACTCCAATCAAACGGAGCTAAACGGAATAACAAACCTGAATAGCCGTGTCAGATATGTCAGATCCGATATGTCAGACATGTTCAGATATGAAATTGGGGGTCTAAAAGACAAACGCGTTTATGGCTAACCATCAATATTAGCAAGTTTTGAATAGGGCGTGCATATGCATTATCGGTCTAGCATCAAAACCGCAATTTGTTCCCACGCTACGTGATGGTCAGTGTATACACGTGTCATGCTTAATCAGTTGAGAAGACGATAGACAAAAAACAGAAACAAGAACATTTAAAGACGGCCATGTCAAATAACTCTATTTGAGAGTGTTTACTGAATGACGTGAGAAATAGGGTGGGTGAGAATCAATACGACACGCCACGACCTGGCAAGTTAATTGTTGGTACTTTCAACGATTCAGTCATTAAAATAATGAAATTTTATTTCCCTGATATCCATGAATGGTAGGTTTACGTCGTGAGGCGGTTTTGCTCACCGTCCGTTTCGTTTCGATTTAAACGTGAACAAAACAGACGATCTATGGATTGTTCAGTGGCATAAAAAATACAATAATATTTCCTCTTTTTCAGGAAGCAGAACTCTGGTAGCGTCTAAGGTAATCTTATTTTTTTTTGTGCTTTTACAGTGACTTGATGACCCTCCACATAGTTTATCTTATTAAAACAAAATGTAGGCGAAAACTGTAGCGTAAAATGAGTTCACAATGATAGTTGAGGACAAGCAGATTATCTCTGCTTACTGTTATCCATGACAGTTTTACACCTTAAATTATTTTTGGCAATTCTAAATGGAAACGCAATCTATGTCAACTTTCGCGGTTCCAATAACACGGGTTAGCAATAGGAGACATGAGGAGAAAAGTAGAACTATTTTGTTATTTTTCGGTCCTAACAATTACAATGCGACTGAAATATTATCTTGAACTTTGATCAATAGTCCGAACTCAACCCTTTCATTATTTGTTGAAGTTCGTTTGCTTGGCTTCTTTTAATAACAAAAATGGAATCAGGTGGCGGTGGTTAGTCAAATCTTGACGATTTGAATTCGCAGACGAGATTGCTGCTGTCTCACACGATCTAAATGACTAAACAAAACAAATGGATATGGCCAAAATAGATAAAATAGCTGGACTAAAGTCAAAGTAAAGAAGAAAAAGATCCTGAGAATCAGCAACAGGAAGATTCTACTAAACTGCGTAGATGACGTGAATGAATGCACCAAATTAGGTGCAATTGGGAGTAGGGAAGGTGTGGAGGGGACGGACACGAGAAGTAGGTAAACAAAGCCAGAGCGGCGGTACTCTATTTTTTTTAGAACAAGTTAGTAACCGCAATTATTCGTCCACCGTTATGTCGCGCTAAGTTACAAAAAAACCCGAATAATTACGCAAAGCGATTGAAGAAAGTTTTATTGATCTCCCTGACAAGAGCGGGTATTTTGACAAAACACCGTTATTATTGAAAAATTCATTGATTGAAAGATTTATTGAAAAAAAAGCCTCACTCAAACATGAAATTAAAGCTTGAAAAGTGCACTAGATAGGCAAAATGTAGAATCATGAAGACCTTATCTGCCAGAGGGCGCAAAGAGGATAGGTAAGGTAAGGCATTCATCAACTTACATAATATGAAACATATATTGCACAAAACTTATCACTTAACCAAAGTAATTCCAGTTATATATTGTTGTTAATGGAGACAAAATAAAGCAAAAGTAGCACTGTATTGTTCTTTTATGTGCCTAATAATTACAATGCGACTGATTATCTTTAAATCTTTGATCAATAGTCCCGATCAATCGTTTCATCATTATATTAAGTCGTTTCACCGGGTTACTTTTAATAACAACTCTAAAAACGCAATTGCTCAAACTGTCGCTCAGTCATTCTCAAATGCAAAATAAAACAAATACTATAGCTAAGTTATCTAAAAGACTTAGACTGAAGATCAAAGATAATGGGATTGAGATTCTGAGAATGAACAGCACAACACTAAGACTGTTATATACACTTTAAAAATTTATAGAAACGTATAGTGAACACGGCAATATCTTAACCACATGCATAATAATAATAGACATAGTAGTTTCATAACAATGAGACAGTGAATTGAAAATAATTCACGTTCTTAATTTAAACTTGTAAGTTAGTGTCAACATCGGACAAGGAAAAAAAATGTGATCTTAAACGTCCGGTGCAAGAAAAAATATGACAGTTCTACTATTCTTTTTTATTCAATGAACATGATGCGTATGCTCGACGCATAACCCACGCAGCGCGCGCAAGTGGCTGAAGCCCGCTACAACTAAGACGGGGATCCGTCTGCTCATTCAGTCCACGGAAGGGTATTTAGCCGGGCTGACTATGTGTTTGCAGTTTGTAGACTTGTGGACCCATCTTTTTCACAGTCATGCGGGTGACAATTGAATATTAATTATTCAAGAACAATATCCAGATGTTGAATCTTAAAAAAGGAATTTAGTATGGGAATAACAGCCAATTTTTGGAAAAAAAAAAAAAAAAAAGAAAGATTTGATGACACCCCCGTCACGGCATTGATTGGTTGTACTTATTTTGCTTGGGGGACCCATTCAGGTAAAAATGACGTACGTATCCCTACATTGGAAAAAACAAGTATGTCATCGTTCGTCGGTTTTTGAATCTGTAGGGAAAAGGTAATTTTGTCTGTTTGAGACATAATATACGGGTCGTTTGGAAAGAAAAGAATACCGAAATATAGCACTTTTGGGCAGAGGGGAAATGTTACATGACCTGATTTAACATAGGGGGATTGATCATATCGGTCGCCCCGACGGAACACTGATATCTGATACTGACACGTGACCTGTACCTGACACGTGACACCAAACTATTCATCTCGTTACCGTTTATAACTACAAAACGGCAAAGCGGCAAGCACCTTCTGTATCTCTGTTGGTACAGCGTAATCGATCAAGATTTGAGGACTACTATACATGTGGTTCTGTACAGGGAGGGGGTAGGAAACGATCTGCTCGATGGCATGGGATTCCCAAATGGTAATTTGTGAAATGCTAATGCATTTACTATGGCAGTCTCGGTCCCTAGTGACATTAAATAAAATATCTCTTAAATCCTTGGTTCAAAAGATCTTAGTAATATCATGATAAAATTAAGAAAAAAAATATGAAGTACATCAACATGCTTCTGTTAAATTACTTGTCCATAACTCAAAACTCCAGGAAATTCACTGCAAAAGGAATCTCTATCAAAACATTATACACTTGAAATACGCGCCATGGCTTACGAGCTATGCGCTCTGTAGCCATGTCGCACCGATTACAACTCTAATATCAAAACAGCCCTCTTATAATTATTATAACCCCAAAACAATTGCACTCCTGGGTCAGTATCCCCCGCCCCGGTGATTGCGCCTTTAGTGAACACTTTGAATGACGTATTGAGCCAATGTCCCATAATTTAATCAACAGTGCCAGGCACAATATCTTCATGCCATGAAAGAAGAATGTAGGTGATTGCATACCTTGCACTGAATGATCTTCCTGGCTATCCAAGGTTTATATAAACAAAAACAGTAAAGGTCGGGTAACCTTTCGTGATAAACTTATTTTTACTGAAAATTGCTATCAATATTAACTAGTCCTTTTTTTAGAATTCTAATATCCCAACAGTAAATTCCTGAAGCGGCTTGTAAGAAGTGAAAAAAAAATCAGAATAAAAATGTAGTCTTTCTTCACGCTATTACTGACTTCACGCTGTTTACTTAGTTCTCGTAATCTTTATTGGGACGCGAGGCATAATGAATTACTTGGTCCTGTCCTTAGCAATGTACTACACATCGTTTTACGCCAAGGTGGTTTTGATATTACAGTTTTTTCCTGACTGTTTGGCCATCACAAAGCTTATTTGGGCAGTGGGAGGTGACCAAATTTCTTTTGGGGAAACGTGATTTTGGGGCAAAGGACATTCTGGGGGGGGGGCAAAATATCGACAACTTTGAGGTTTTTTTAAATCTGCGATTTTTCCCCAAATTTGGTGATGTTGGCCCCAAATCCGTAATTTTTCTTCCGACCAGGTGGGCAAACTGGGGGGAGACAAAATTTAGGGGGTGGGCAAATTACCCCATACCCCATAAACCCATACCCCCCCCCCCCGCCTTTCCTGCGCGCACTGATTTGAGGGTATGATCCCGGTGTCATATAATACAGTGTCCGTGTGACTGAGTGTCCTACCACCCATCGTCTATTGTGTTCTCCATTGAGGGCTGTATGCATCATTTGTTCAGCACTGTGCCCAAATGGCCTCGCTCCAAGGTCACGGTTATTCCGTTACGTGCTGCTGTGGTAGCTAGGACACTCTCTCATGGGGGACACTCAGTTTCTTTACACCGTCTCTTTGGAACGGCCTGATATACCTCAGTATGTAGGGCAATTTATCTCTCAAATACTCTCCCACAACCATTTTAAACAAGCGTCTGTTGAAAATCATGATATATTTCAAGAAGATTACGACAGATTCGCCAGAGCCTCATTGCGAAGACTCAGTATTATTTTTGAACCGCGAAGCAAGCTCCTACAAATCGCCCGAAACTCAGTTAGTGTGAGGTGTCGTGTGTTTCGTTCGTGCTTGTTACGGTAACATTTAAAATGATGTATCCATGATGCTCAGTTTACAGCTGTCCGGGTAATTTATGGCACGAAACACGCTTATTTTCGCTGATTACGAATACAAAAAAACTAGCCGACGTGGGTGGACGCGGTTCGGACCTTACCAAGGTCCAAAGTAGCCTAATTAACACTTAACTGATAAGGGGGGGGTTCCTAGGGACCCATTTATTTGTTTTCGGCCAGAAGTTTTTACCCTGCAATATATTTGGGTTTATTATTTTTGTATTTGTCTCACTTTTAGTTGCGCTTGCCTTGGTGCAAAAAATAATTCAAATCCATCGCGTCGTTTTTGGCGTTAATTAGCAGGGGTCCCTAGGAGCCCCCCCTTATGCACTAACGGAAGTGCCCATGACAAAAATAAAAATTAATAGAGTCTGTGATTCTGATTTTCATAATGCATACACCAGTGACATAAACAAAAGTAATAATAATCAAAAAATTCTTGGAAAGAAAAGTAGGCCAATAGTGTAATAATTTTAATACAATCGTATAGCGGTTTAGTCGGAACCATGTAAATTATACAAGCACCTAAAAATATAAAATGGACAAGAAACATTTCTATTGTACTTAATATGTTAACTATATAGTTCTCCTCACCAATAAAGCAATCAGAAAAAGTCTACGTGAATCAGAGCCGTAGAAAATTGCGAAAACGAATTAGTGTCTTTTTCGCCACATTTTGACGCAAAATTAAAATCAATGTTTGCCCCTAATTTTCTTTACGAAACAACTTTCTTCAGTTTTTATTTTTTTATTGTGATGTCTTTGAAGCCTTCTAACATGTGGTGGATTTCATCAAAAAATCCTTTAGGAAAGTGGGTTATATTAGGGGGTCCTGAAACCCCCCCCCCCTTATGCACTAAAGGAAGTGCAAACCCCTTATGCAGTAAGTGTAATACCCGGGGGTATTAATAAAAAAAATATAAGAACTGGCAAGATTACTGTGATAAAACACATCACAATCGTCATAGCGAGTCATACCGTCTATATTGGAAAATTGATTTTATTTTATCTTAGCAACGGTAAACTTTCTGAACAAAACCACACATGACGATGTTCTTGGTGTCTAAGGATCATTTTATAAGCGAGAGTCGCCAGGCGAATCGACGACCAAAGTGATTTGTTCATGCGTAATGTTTACATAAGATTAGTAATTAATGAAGAGTATTTGCAAGGTTCGGCACTTGGAAGTTGAAGGTTTGTATTTAGTACCATTTCCTTAAATTCGCAAAAAATTATAAAATTCAAACATTCACTATGTAAACACCCGAGGTGATATGGGGGAGTTTGGCCCAAACGCCAAAGACGAAGAGATGGGCACTTCACCTAGGGACCCGCCATTGACATTTTGCAAGTGGTATAATGGGTATGGTATCGACACGCATCACAAGTTTTGGTATACTGATATTCTCTTGCAAGTTAACATCTGCATGCGATAGTTGTGTTATGACTTTTTATCAGGTTGAAGTTCTTCGGTAACATACCCTGTTGATGTAGGATCTTGTAGGAAGTTTTCACGGTACACATCTTCGTGTTGTAGTCAAAACATGACTCTATGATATTTCATAGTGGAAAGATCTGATCAATACATACCCTTCCTATCGTCCCAGATAGACGTCAATAGCTGTCTTTAATCCTATTTCGAAGTACGTTACGAAATATTTTTGCTGGTGATATAGAGAAAAGTGATCCCTATCCAGTTGTCACAGTTTTGGAGGTCACCTTTCTTTGGGATTTTGACGATCATTCCCCATGAGCAGTCTACAGGAACATTATCTTTAGTCAAGATCAGTTAGAATATTAGTCTCTGTTGTGATATCAGCTCTGCATGGATGGCATCGATGCTTCAAGCTTTTCCACTCTCCAGTGCTTTAACGTCCTTTGCCACTTCAGCTTTAAAAGATGGGCCTAGGTCGATGGAGCGGATAGTATTTGTCGGAGGGGATCTGCTTGTTCATCGGGTTCTGGCGGCTAGCACTTCTTGAAAGTGCTGGATCTATCCTGCTGCTTGCTCACGCTCTGTTGTAATGGCGTTACCGTTCGTTGATGTTCTTTCTTCAAAGAAGCTTTTGTGATCTTGTAAAGAGCACCCATATTGTCCTTTAGCTACAGCGCCCCATGCATGCTGTCCCTTAGCTACAGCGTGTTCTGCCCCACCGTTAAGATCTTCCACAAGGGCACTTTTACGGGCGTATCTTTCCTTCTTCACTCTTCTTCACCTCTTTATCCTTGTTCTTATAAGCATGTACTACATGTTCCTACCACCTAGGTGAATTGGTACTTAGTAACATAATTTTCAATTATTATTTTATTTCTTCTATCTTCTGCCATGTGCAAGGTGTCAGCTATTGTTCGTTTTTCCTCTTTTTGGAGCCCCGAATTCCCTTGGCATCTACACAAATAAGTGTTCTTCATTATGTCTCGTTTCCTGTCGATATCTATAGCATCATCCTTTCATCAGGCAGTAGACTTAAAGAGACATGAGGACATTTCCAGAGAGAAGGGCACTCATTTTTTTTTCAAACCCAGGTTTTTTTGCATATTTGGAATGCTTACCAATATATTAGATCACACCTGAAGTGAATAAGCCAAATACGCCGTCTTTATGTAATAAGATGATGATTTAGTCATTTCTGTCGTGCACGACAGAAATTCAAAGCATAGTTTCCTATGGGGACGATTAGGATAGCAGGCCAGCTCAAAACAAGGTTTGCGGTTTTCTTTCGTGCTTGTTTTAGACCGGGAGCAAGACTTGGGTCAAACATCGTTCATGTCCCACCACATCTCAGCTTTGACACCTTTGGTAGTTAGTATGGACCCTCTACATCAATGCAAGATAGTTAGTGGTGTCAAATTGTGCTGTCACTTTTTCAATAGGGGGCAATTTAAGTTTACACAGAGGTCAAACTTTTAAATTACTCAAATCGTGTTGAAATGTATGCCATATTGTCCGTCTAGTCATAAGGATTACGAAAATGTTTAGTTTGTACATCTATGACCATTGCTTTTAGAGTTATTGGGTAAAAATGGCTAAAGTGCAAAAAAGGTAAATTTCCATTTGTACAGGGGTCAAAATCAGAAGTTGCTCCAATTTTGGTAAAAAATGAAACAAATTGTTCATCTAGCTTAATGTGTCAAAATAAGGAATAGTTTGTAGCATCTGCAATGCATAGTTATCATGCTATGTGAAATAATAGGTCATGGGGCAACATAATCCAATTGGCATTGACCTTCTTTGACCTTTATCTTGGTAAGTAAACATTTAACATAATCAAACCTATACTTTTTGGGAGTCATCATTCCTCAGGCAATAATTTGCAAGCATTTAAAATATAATCAGAGTAACTAACTTTCAATGTTGACCCCTGTACAAATTGAGTTTTTTGCACTTTTAGCCATTTTTACCCAATAACTCTAAACCAATGGTCATAGATGGTACAAACTGTACATTTTTGGAATCCTTGTGACTAGACGGACAATATGATTGGAGTAATATTTCAACATGATTGGAGTAATTTAAAAGTTTGACCCCTGTGTAAACTTAAATTGGCCCTATTGAAAATGTGACACCACAATTTGACACCACCTTGCATTGATGTAGCGGGTCCATACTAACTACTAAAGGGGTCAAACCTTAGATGTAGTCGGGCATGAACGAACTCCCTAAATAGGGACCCTATGATATTCTGCTCCTGCTCTATTTGTCCAATAAACCTTCGAAACGTTCTCGGTAGGTGGTCCACAACTGGTCAAGTGCAATTTGAGAGAAATTTGTATCCTCAAAAAAATCTCCTCCTGTCACTTTAAGCGGTTTATCGGCTCCAGAACAAAGTCGTTGTTGGTTCGCGGAAACTTTAATATGGCGATATGAAGGCGTTTTCTTCGCTGACCCTGCGTCATAACTTTTCAAGCATTTGATATTTGCAATAACTAGATAATGATCACTAAATACATCAGCGCTGTGATAAGTCCTGACATCTTGAGGAGGCCGTTTTCATTTACTATTCTTAATTATATGGTCGATCTGATTAGCTATTCCACCGTTTGCGATTTAATTTTTTTTTTTTTTTTTTTTTTTAAAAAAAAAATCTCCTTATGTGGACAGATAGCACGTCGATTCCCAGGAGTATATCATACAGGAGTCAACTAAGGCGTTTACCATTTTTATTTTTATTTCACCAGAGTCATGTGTCCCCGTATCTCAAGTTAAATATTATCAACTCTTACTTAGCAGTTCATATTACCAATTATCATAAGCATATCTGCTGTGAACCCTTCATGAGACCTATCCATACGCAATACTCGCAATAGGATTTTGGACTACTTCGTGAAAGGTACTTAAACCATAAAACGGATTTACTACTCATTTTACCAAACCTATTTTTGCAACACCCTTTACCAAGGAGTGGTGTCAATGGATAGTAGAAAACTCGGTTTTGTTACAATAACGTTTTGGATGGTTTAAGCCTCTAATGACTATTTTTATACATACAGAGTGCTTTAAGTTCATACTATACGGAAAACTTTCACTATTGGTGGCAACCATCCATATCCGTCGACTAATTCCGTAAACCGGTAATTCCGTCATCCAATGATATCTACTCTATATTAGACAGAGAGTAATGATGCATTAACAAGTAATATTATAATCCAAGTAGTGGTAACGTTCTCCATATATATGCACTGTATAGAACATTCGGCGGATTGGAATATTCGGCGGCTTTTGATACAATCGACCACACAAGACTTTTTAAACGCCTGAAGGACAGATATGGGGTATTGGGGACTGCACTAAGTGGTTGATTTCGTATCTGGAACAACGGCAGCAAGCTGTGATAGTTGGAGACACGGTCTCTCCGATGCTTTCCCATTACCATGGGGAGTTCCCCAAGGTTCCGTCATGGGCCCATTGGACTTTGTTTTGTATACTGGTCAACTTAGTGATGTAATTGCGGCACATGACAACATTCATCATGTTATTTATGCAGACGACCACCAATTGATCGTTGTTCTCAACCATAGTGATCATTCACAGGCAATTGAAAGCTTGAGGCCTGTATTAGCGATGTGAGAGCATGGGCAATCAACAACAAACTGATGCTGAATGATGCAAAAACTAAATTGTTCATGTGAGCTCTTAATTTCGTAAGACATCTACCCTTCCAACAGTAAATATTGGCGGTGTAGAAATTGAGTCATCCTCTTCAGCGAAGGACTTGGGTATCTCATTGACATCATCTTAGGATGAAAGAACATATTCGCAACGTCTGCCGCTCTGCCTCTTATGGTATTTATAAAATTGGAAAGCTACGGAAGTATCTTAATCAAGACTGTACAGAACGTCTGGTAAACGCCTTTGTTACATCGCGAATAGACTGTAACAATAGTCTCTTATATGTATTACCAAAGTCAGACATTGCACCTCTCCAGCGTATCCAAAATGCTGCTGCCAGATTGGTCACACGTGCAGGACGCTATGAGCATATTAGTCCCATTCTCAGAGGTCTCCATTGGCTGTCGGTCTCTAATCGCATCATTTTTAAAGTTTTGTTACTAGCTTAGGGTCAAGACAAGGACTTTCCCCCAAGTATCTTACAGAACTCATTTCAGACTACAAACCCGCATCTGCAATGTCTTTGCGATCATCTACTCAATGTTTGCTGAACTTTGGTCCACGCACAAAGACAATCTATTATGGTGATCGGTCTTTCGCGGTAGCTGCTCCCTATTTGTGGAACAGATTGCCTCTGTCCATTCGTGCTGCTGCGTCATTGATGGAATTTAAGAGAAAACTGAAAACATATTTGTTT
Organism: Ophioderma brevispina; assembly: GCA_023653785.1. Taxonomy (NCBI): domain Eukaryota; kingdom Metazoa; phylum Echinodermata; class Ophiuroidea; order Amphilepidida; family Ophiodermatidae; genus Ophioderma; species Ophioderma brevispina. The sequence goes on from JAMKCH010012826.1 coordinate 64,557, forward strand.
AATGAGTAACTGTACGTTGGTGCTATTATGATTCCTGAAACATAATGAAATTCATGAACTCTGCTGTGGATTTTTAACATAAGTGTATATTGTATATTTCTGTCTGTGATTTTTAACCTCGTGTACTTTTTAAAGCTTGCTTTTACTTAGTAGTTTTTAAGATGTTATTGTATTTTGTTTTCTTGTACCAATTTTAACTATTTTGCTTTTTCATGTTTGTACAGCGCTTTGAAACTTTTGTTGTATGCGCTTTATAAATGTAATTATTATTATTATTTATTAACATAATGTGCAGTAAACGGAGACAAGGAGATATCAAAATGTTGCTTGCCTATGCTATATCCTACTGATGCGCGGACTAGAAAAGGTGATCCCTAATAAAGCATATCTTATTATGTATCATTGACGGCTTTTCAAAAAATCAATGAGTGTTAACATGCAAAGTAGGAATTTATATCATAGATAAGAATCCATGGTTATTCAAAGGGTTTAACAAGTTTGTTAAAGATACTGATTTTACATTATGAGCAGTGGTTTACTTGCGACGCAAGTGAATTGATTATAGTATTGAATACGTATGAGGTCATTCATCTGGAATAGCCAGGTTTATAACATGTTTAATCCATGTGTATCATATGCCAACGACCATGCATTGCACGCTCATGATAGTGTTATGGTATGGTATGTCGATGAAACAGTTCCCGTAGGATTTTTGTGCTGCTAAAATTGATTTTCTTGTTTTTGGGGGTCAATAGGAAAATCAAGGGGTTCAAATTTTCAGGCTGCTGTCCCCTTCAAAGGGGAAAACAGTTGCTGGTCATTGTTATTTAAATTCTAGTATATGGATTTCTTGCCATATGTAAAAATCCAAGATGGCGCCCAAAATGGCCTCCAAAATAGTCAAAATTAAAGAAAATTGAGTATTTAATAAGATAAAAATGGAAAAAATGGTAAAATTAAACTTTAGATAAGACTGCTTGGTCATTGGCATTTAATTTCTAGTATTTTTTTGCCATATCGGGAAATCCGAACGTCCAAGCCAACACCAAAAAAGGCTGCAAAGACAGGTAAATTGCAGAAAATTGTACATATGATCTCAATGTGTAGCAAATTGGTAAAATAATACACCTACTCTACATACCTCCCACGGCATATGTCTGTACCAGAATGCCACTGATGAAATCTCAGGCGATGGATCAAAGCCCAGGAAGGTATACCTAGGTATTTCTGGTGAATCCCAAAAAGCGTAGCTAACCACCTGCCCTAAGCTAAGCGATTATAATTTGCAACAAAGAAAAAAGATGCTTCTACGCACTGGTGTCCAGATGTTACCCTTTGACCTGCAGAGAGGCCCATAATAGCTATCTGCCCAACCTTGCCCATGCATCTTTTGGGTACACCGTTTGGAACATTGTGGGAGTTGATCAACCGGCAGCATCCAGAATGTCAGACAAGAAAGCCCCAGAAGACAACGCCCAAGAAGTGGATTGGGAATGGGTATCATGAAGACATGGGAAGTAGTCATCCGATCTTGACACTTCGGATGACATTGTGATCCAGCGGCTTAAGGTGCCATGTAAAACAGGTCTAAAGGGCTTCTCTGACATTATGAATAACTGCTTGATGTCCCCTGATTTTCCCAGTACATGTTTAAGTTACGATTTAAGAGCCCTAGCTCACCAGACACTGATCTCTCAAAGCTATCTGCCCTGACCGCTGATCAAGACTGGGAGAAAAACTGGTTTGAGGTAAATAAGGTTTGATTTTAAGCTAAAAAACCACCCGGGGCAAGATGTAAACCATGTCTTCTCTAAAACAGAGGTGGGCCTCTTAGCAGGGCTAGAACCTCTGAACACCTGTGGCCACTGGCCACCGTCAACAAAAAAAGCCTTCATCTTGGCCAGGTCCAAGTTATTGAGCTCAGACAAGGGCTCAGAGTCTTCTGAGGCAAGGTGTTGGAGCAGTAGGGGAAGGACCCATTGTGGAACCAACCACATACCCGGATGCCTCTCTGCAAATATTCCTTTAATGGGAGCAGAGAGGGCCACACTAAAAAAAACTGTCATTCCATCTGTGAAGCGCATGGTGGACAGCGGTAATGGCAGTTCTAAACACCTGGGCGGTCTTAGAAAGAGCACCCTCAAACTGTTATACGGCCTAGGTGTTGTCAGTGGATTAACCTACTGGTACGAGCACCACAGGCCGATGCAGACTGTCCATGTCGAGGAAAGCTGCTGCCAGCTTGCTCACATAGGCGCCACGAGCAGCACTAGATAATGTTTTGACTTTTGACTGGGACACCTTCTCAAATACCCTCGGGATCATATAGCCACTGGCTGAAATGCGTAATTTATTATGTTTGACCAATCCGCCGTCATTGCGTACCGTCCGACTGCCTTTTCGTCCACCTCCCATGTAAAGTATGTTGGAAGTTAGTTATTCAAACGAGACGCGAACAGATCCACATGTGATGATGACCCCTGGACATTGGGCCATATAAGTATGAGGAACTAGAACATTGTCCAATCCTATGAGGTGCTGCACCTGCAAGTTGATGCCCCGTTTCTTGCACCATAGCAGCAAGTGGAGCATTTCCCAACAGAGCCTCTGTCTCCTTGTTCCGCCCTCGTTCATGTAGGATATAACTGTTCTGTTGTCGCAGCGGACTAAGGATGTTTGGCTGTGAATATGGTGTCACAGTCCACGAAGTGCCAGAATCACTGTCCAAAGTTCCAGCACGTTGATGTTCTGGCGGGCCTATGTTGGTGTCCACCTGCCTGACATTGTCAGTCTGAAAATATGCCCCCATCCGAGCTTGGACGCATCTGTTGTCAAGGTCAGGGAGGGTGCCTGATGGGAAAGCATACGCCAAAAGTAAGTTGGACGGATGCATCCGCCATTCGAGGTCTAAAATGAGCTTCGGAAGAACCGAGATTTGGAGAGTAAAAGGATGAACCATAATGGGCAGTATAGACTGAGAATCTAAATTTGAATTTGCCTCATGTAGTTAAGCCTACACAAGGGAACCATGCCTATCAGCAGGCTAGCCACCAATGTCCAAAACCTAAGCGCAAATGTGACGGTGCTGGATTTTGGCTATGGATCATCTCTGCACACTGTGTCAATCCTGGACACTCTGGCATGTGGGGTTTACCCTCCCTGTACTGCAGTCTCTGACACCTCCCAGAAACTAGGGGTGCTGGGAAGTGTCCAAATGGGATTTGGCATAGTCGATAACAAATCTGAAAGGCTCCGCCAAACGGCAAACTTTCCTGGACTTACTTAGGATTCTAAGTAAGTGTAAATTAATGTATTATTTTACCAATTTACTACGCTTTGAGATGATGCGTACAATTTTGTGCAATTTTACCTATTTTGGGCACCATTTTAGATTTTTAGATATGGCAAAAAATTCAAATACTAGAAAATAAATGTCAATAATGATCAGTCAACTATATCTAAATGTTACCAATTTATTGTTGAAATTAAATACCTCATTTTCTTTTATTTTGCCTATTATGGTAAAAAATTCAAATACTAGAAATTAAATGCCAATGACCAGGCAGCTCTATTTAAATATTAATTTTACCATTTTTATTTAGATGTTTGATATTAAATACCCCACTTTCTTTAATTTTGCCTATTGTGGAGGCCATTTTGGGCGCCATCTTGGATTTTTAGATATGGCAAAACTTTAAATACTAGAATTTAAATGCCAATGACCAGGCAGCTATATTCAACATTAATTGTATGAATTTATTACTTGTTTTGATATTAAATACCTGATTTTCTTTAACCCTCGTCTACCTGAGCCATTTTTTGTAACAAAACTGCTGAAGGGGGGTGGTTCGTTACTGAACACCCGATTCTTGTAAATTTGGTACCAAAGGATAGCTTATAGTTTCTTCTTTCCATTGGTACCAAAATAAGTACTAACATCCATTATGACGTCACCATGACGTCATATGTTGAGGAAAGTACGAAAATACTGAATATAGGGTGGAAAATTGATATTTCGCAATTTTAGCGACTCAAACACCTTATTATAGCTCTAAAATGCTTTCATTTTATAAAACTAGTCATTTCCCATAAAGTAGAGTCAAAAACCGCATGAAAATCTGATTTTCCTAACCTTTTTGGCGAAAAATTGAATTTTTCACTGTGTGTGTCTATGGAAATGGCAGTTTTGCTGACATGCGAACTTTATGACGTCATTGTGACGTAATGCTAGGCATGTTGGTACTCATTTTGGTATCATTGCAAAGAGGAGGACCATAGCTATCTATTGGTACCAAAATCAAGTGTCTGTGATGTTCCTGTGTTGTGTTAGGCATGTTGGTACTTCTCTTCCGAAGGGGGGGTGGTTACCCATCCATCACTTTGGGATCACCCTGTATCTTACCTATACCCCGGTGGATGTTTGTTTTTGGATTAAAAGGAGCGGAACATGACAATTGACAATTACATTAAATAATTTGGCACCAAAAAAGGGGGTTTTAGCAAGCCGGGGAAAAAAACTGAAGGGGGGCAGGTAACCACCCCCCCCCCTTCGGTAGACGAGGGTTAATTTTGCCTATTTTGGCAGCCATTTTGGGCGCCATCTTGGATTTTTAGACATGGCAAATCTTCAAATACAAGAATTTAAATGCCAATAACCAGGTAGCTATATTTAAATATTAATTTTACCATTTTTTTACATGTTGATATTAAATACCCCACTTTCTTAATTTTGCCCTATTGGCGACCATTTTGGCGCATCTGGATTTTTGATATGGCAAAACTTTAAATACTAGGACTTTAAATGCCGAATGACCAGGGCAGCTATTTTCCAACATTAATTGTATGAATTTTTACTTGTTTGATATTAAATACCTGATTTTCTTTAACCCTCGTCTACTGAGCAATTTTTTGTTACAAAACTGCCGAAGGGGGGCCGGGGGGTGGTCGTTACGAACACCCGATTCATGTAAAGTTGAGTACCAAAGGATAGCTGATAGTTTCTTCTTTCCATTGGTACCAAAATAAGTACTAACATCCATTATGACGTCACCATGACGTGATTATGTGGAGTGAAAGTACGAAAATACTGAATATAGGGTGGAAAAAGTTATTTCGCAAATTTTTAGCGACTCAAACACTATTACAGCTCCGAAAATGCTGTCATTTATAAATAGTCATTTCCCATGAAGTAGAGTCAAAAAACAGCAGATATCCTGATATTTCTAACCTTTTGGCGAAAAATTGAATTTTGCAATAGTGTGGGTCTTATGGAAATGGCAGTTTGCTGACATGCGAACCGGTATGAAGTCATTGTGACGTATGCTAGGCATGTGCGTACTCATTTTGAGTATCAATGGAAAGAGGAGGGCACCATAGCATATATTGGTACAAAATCAATTGTCTGTGATGTTCATGTGTTGTGTTAGGCCATTGTTGGTACTTCTACTTCCGAAGGGGGGTGGTTACCCATCCATCACTGTGGGATCACCCTGTTCTTACCTATACCCGTCGGGATGTTTGTTTTTGGATTAAAGGAGCGGAACATGACAATTGACAATTACATAAATAATTTGGCACAAAAAAGGGGGGGGAAACTGAAAGGGGGGGCAGGTTACCACCCTCCCCCCATTCGGTAGATGAGGGTTAATGTTTGCCTATTTTTGGAGCCATTTTGGGCGCCATCTTGGATTTTAGACATGGCAAAATCTTCAAATACAAGAATTTAAAATGCATAACCAGGTAGCTATATCTTAACATGAATTTTATAAACTTATTACTGTTTGAATTAAACTGATTTTCTTAGCGTTTGCTTATTTTTGGCGGGCCATTGGGCGCCATCCTGGATTTTTTAGAGATGGTAAAAACGAAAATACTAGACTTTCAAATGCCAATGATCAGACAGCAGATTCTAACATTAATTTTATGAATTTATACATGTTTTTATATTAAAATACCAATTTTCTTTAATTTTGCCTATTTTGGCGCCATTTGTACGCCATCCTGAATATCCAAGAGTGCGGGAATCTTATTTGTTAACATCTCAAAAGTGTTATAGGACCATAAAACACGCTAAAAAAGTTGGTTTGGTAGAGTCCTGGGGGGTCAGCGGATACCCCTCCCGTAGATACTCGACTAAGGAGGGCGGGACTACGATTACGAATGCCCCTTTAACGAGTTAAATTTACTCTAATTTTAAGTATTTAAGGGCAAATTACCATTCAATTTCACTGTCTAAACTCTAAAAAGAGAGGGAAACTCACTCTAATTTCAATCATTTGAAAAACAAATGCCTCCAATTTGAAAATGTCCAAACCATAGACAAACGAAACCAATTGTATTTTCTAAAACGTATTGTAAGACGAACTATACAATACTTTTCTTTAGTATAACGTGTCATCATAAAATTCAAAGCAATTGTCAACGAGCAAAATATTCATGTTCGCTTGGACGCCAAAAATTGTGAAATTTCTAATTTACTATAGGAGCAAATACTAAATTCAGCTTATCTTTTATATTGAATTTAAGCAAATCGAAATCGACTTTTGTTTTCACTTTCAAGGCATTTCACTAGCCAAATACATGATATCGTTATTCATACAACAAATTTAAAACAGTTGACTCTCCAAATCTTCGTCATCATCCTAACAGTGGAATAAGGGGAAATACGTAGTAATCATTCATTAATTTATAATGAACTATTTTTGTTATTTAAATTAATATTCATATCCTTTGTTATTCTAGGGGATTATCCTTCATTTGCATAAATTAATATTCGTATCCTTTGTTATCCAAAACGGAATAAACCGCAATACAAAGGGATACGTTAGGGCAGAAACGACAGTTCACCCTAAGAGCGTTCTGAGTGAATATTAACAAAAGCCAAATTCGCCCTAACGTAGGGGATAGCATAGTGATAGTAATAATCAATCATTTCGCTTCATGCCGATGACCAAACGCACATCCCTATCAACACTTATAGCATATTCAATATAAAAAAAAAAAAAAAAAAAAAAAAAAATTCCACCACATGAAGCATACAGCTAAAACAACAAAAACAGACATATGCAAATTGGCTACTCTATGTACTTGACGCATAATCACATTTCAAAAGTACAATCAGGTTGTCTAGCGCGAGGTTATCAAAATCATTTTGAAACTTTTATCGGCACTTCAGGGATTGACGATCTTTAAATGCAGAGCAGACGACGGATGCTTAGACTCATTGAACGTATCAACAATCCCAATTGAATCAACATGGTGGGTACAGCAATGCATGCATACTGCAAACCACAAACCGATTTCACATATCAGGTGTCCTTAACAAAATTTAAATTCTGATATATCCACTAATGTAAAACATTCTATCAAAAATATCCCCACGTGAAATGATTAAGTCGAGAGTAATTCTTTGGTACAAAAATTGTGAAGTTTCTAATTTACTATAGGAGCAAATACTAAATTCAGCTTATCTTTTATATTGAATTTAAGCAAATCGAAATCGACTTTTGTTTTCACTTTCAAGGCATTTCACTAGCCAAATACATGATAAAAAATCTATTCGGAGTCTATATGAAATCACTTCATATGAAACAATATAAAATTATGGACGCCCCAAATCTCTAGTTGCACCTTTAATGTAGTTCCTACACAACCTCAGTGTTCATTTTTTTATCGTTATTCATACAACAAATTTAAAACAGTTGACTCTCCAAATCTTCGTCATCATCCTAACAGTGGAACAAGGGGAAATACGTAGTAATCATTCATTAATTTATAATGAACTATTTTTGTTATTTAAATTAATATTCATATCCTTTGTTATTCTAGGGGATTATCCTTCATTTGCATAAATTAATATTCATATCCTTTGTTATCCAAAACGGAATAAACCGCAATACAAAGGGATACGTTAGGGCAGAAACGACAGTTCACCCTAAGAGCGTTCTGAGTGAATATTAACAAAAGCCAAATTCGCCCTAACGTAGGGGATAGCATAGTGATAGTAATAATCAATCATTTCGCTTCACGCCGATGACCAAACGCACATCCCTATCAACACTTATAGCATATTCAATATAACAGCTACCCAGAGCACGGATCGACGAGGCAATTGTTTGTGTCCTTGTACCACAAACACGCTGGCAGCAGCGAGGATCAAACTCACGATTTACAATGGCCTTAAGATCATGAGTCCCGCACTTTCCGGTACACCACACGTGCTCTTATTTACGTAATAAGTACCCGGTATCAAGCAACTGTATGCGTTTGTGGGATCCACCACGAACTTGGGATTTTGTAACTAGATGGCATGAGCAATTCGGGTAGGCTCCACTTACATCAAGTTAACCACTAGCCCAAACATTACCCCAGCTCTTCACAACTGTTTGACCGTATGACAGTTGTTTCTTTTAGCAGGGGCGTATTCGTTAGGGTTTATGGGAGAAATCGGAGTAGTTGTGTGGACCGGAAATAAGGACCCAAGGTACAATTTGAAATCAATTTATGATTATGATTTTTTTTTGTTATTTCTTTTTTCATGTTGCGATATTTTGGCCAGTGTGAGCGTATATATATATTTTTTTCTGTGTGAATCTGCAATTTTATTTTTGAACTTTCAGCACTCCAAATGAACTTCTAACCCCAATTGTCAAAGCCTACACTGCTGACCAACAACTCCGCCAAAAATCATGAGGTAAATAAACTTATCAAGATAAGTAAAATAACCCTAGGGTAATAAAACAACCAATAAGTAATGTTTTGGTTAATTCTTCAAAATGACAGATTAAGTACGCGAGTTCCTTATGACCTACAATCACACCTTGCTGCTTAAAACCAGGTCAGGTAACCGATGTATTTTTAAAGTTGCATTTCGGGAATCCAGCATCTTCTGCTTTATTCATTGTGCACTAGATATCCCTGAGAAAAAAAACTTATTCCGATCATGCGGTTTTGTGTTATGAGCAATTGCTGTTTATCGGTGGTCCCATATGTCACTGTGCTGTACTTCTGTCCGTTTACGATCAGAAAATACAAAATATACTTCACTTGGTACATCAGGATAGACAGAGAGCATACAAGTATAAGTCGTAAATGACATTTTGGCGAAATTGATTTTAAAGAAATATTAACACGTAGGTTAATGCGCATAATTTAAGATTTTTCCAATGTCAATCTTCATTAACTGCGGAGTAATTTAGCTTATTCCGAATAGGTGCGTAGATACGACTTTGCTGACGGTTTTAAGTCATTGTCATGTAACAGTTGCAGTGCAATAAAGTTTTTTCTACACTCAATTAGTTAATTATTTCTTAATTATTGGCGAACGTTCATGTAACAACAGAATCATTTATATCTTCAAGGGCGTGGCTCAACTATTGCAGACAATTGCGTCTAATTATGTGTAGATACGTCTATATTGCACTATAATTTGAAAATGTTGTGAATGCACAAAAAAAAGATCTGCGCAGAGCCGATTTTGTTGCGTTTATAAAATGTTCACGTTGTAATGCAACAAAGGCGTATCTACGACTAATTACCGGTAGTTAACTATTCTTAATTAGTTGATTTAAGTAGGAGATAAAATATTCATGATGTATGAAAATTGAATACTTTCATCCTGTGCAAAAAAGTCGTTTTAATTTAAGCACTTACTATTTAATCAAAATCAAAGAATGCCTCTCCTGTCAAAACATGTGCATGTAGATACGTCTTTGTTGCATTCACATGTCTAGACAGGCAGAACAAACGCAGAGGAAACTAACAGACAGATACACAAACACTGGCAGACGGTCATAAGAGCGACAGAGTGATATGTACAATAAGGAAAACGGAGGACGTGAAGGAATGCCAAAAGCGGATTTTCAATTTCATTTTCCCATTTGTTTCATCGTGACGTGGAAAATCTGAGGACCGGTAGTGGGAGACGCCCCAACTAAAACCAAAACCTACCACGCACGTGACGCAATACTGGTACATTATTACATGACATTCTAACACGTATATAATACTCGATCATTTGCAAAAAATCACGCACTATTGTGCCTTTATATGCACTGGTGGCGAAAGTGCAGGAGAGGCAGGTAGTATTTTCCCCCTAATTTTGTTTATTCACCCCCCAAATTGGGGCCAAAAATCACCAAATTTGGGCAAATATCAGCATTTTGCCCCCCAAAAATATCACGTCCCCCCAAAAAAAAATAAAGTCTGGTGCCGCCGCT
>JAMKCH010012827.1:0-34911 GCA_023653785.1 Ophioderma brevispina
GTGTAAATCCCATTGGAATGAGGAAAAAAATGGCTCCTGTGCTTACAAAATTGGTCATATCTGGCTTATTTTTTAATCATGTTCTTCATTTTTCAACTGTGGAATATATTAGAGTTGCCTTATTAAAACAACAACAAAATCTATGATTCAGGTCTTTATCAAGGTAATCAATAGTCATCTTAATCGGGCGAGAGCACCTGAAATCTGTTTGAAAGGTGTGGGTAATAAACAATGGCTCGTACTTCCAGAATAAAAAAGTGCTTTATCTCTGCATACGAGCGGATTATGGATATCAACAGTGCTATTATTGCTCGAGTTCAATGCAGCATGATGTACTGGTCACTGATATTTAGGAAAAGAATTGTGATGAAATTTTCTTTATTTCATTTTCAGCAAATGTGAAACTTTTGCACTTGACATTACCCCATAGTATTGAAAGTTTATATTGGGACCATTATTAAATGCGCAGAAATCAGTTACGTCGCCGATATGCACAACCCAATGCCTTTATGCAAGCATTCTCACTCTCTTTGATCCCATGGGAGTAATAGAATTCATGACCCTATGACTTTCATGATCCTAATCAATTCAATTTAGATCCCTATCTTATATGCAATCAAGTAAATAAGTCAAAACCCAATGCGTTTCCAAAGGTTTACCTCGAGCCCCAAACGACACTACCCAAATCTCTCACCCTCGGGAAATTTTCGCCATCACCTCCCAAAAAAAAAGTTTTATGCTGTGGTACATGCATTAACGATTAGCTACGGTTTCCAGCACGGAAACTGGTCTATCAGTGCTAGACAACCCATCCATACCAGTCCTTCTTATATGAGATTTTAATATAACTCATGACGTCAAGAACTTCGAAGGGACCAGGGAACCCCTGACTGTTAGGCGAGTAGCTGGTAATATTATGCACGTTCCCTTCCAATTCCATATTTTGCATGTACCCACCAGCTCTGAATACTCCAAATGCATGACCATATTTAGTTCTTTGCTCTTGGTTTTAAAGCAATTAAAACAGCATTTTTTGAAGAGCGTCCCCATGTTCTGACTATTTAAGATTTTTGCACAAGTTGACATGCATTGGTAATTCTTAATAAACAATACTGTGAAATGGTAGAGCTCAAAATCTCCATGGTGTCGCAAAAGAAGGCATTTGTAATTGAATAAATTAAATATCGAAGATCTCGATTACTCAATTCAACGGCTGTGGAAACCTCCTTTTCCAATTGAAATGCCGGGAAATCGCGCCATGTTACGTACTCTACGCTCATACATTTAGTTGTTCCGTAGGTTCAGGAAGTCAAGTTGGAGGTTCATTTTTGTGACCGGGGCACTATTTCATCATGGACGGACAAAATTTGGAGGTTCCAGCTCGGCCATTAAATTACAATCCAATCAGGGAGCCCGATTGCATTTAAAAATCGCTTCTTTAACATTTTTTTAGCATTGTCCATTCGAGGTCCATTTATCTCCCGTATAAATTTTACGCCTATTTTAACTCTAATAGCTAAATATGAGCTAGTCCGACCCCGCCTGATTGTGTACAGCATACGGTCAATCAGCGTCAGCTGCCACTATTGTGAGGCAGAAAATATTATTATGTTTGAATTTGAAGCCAGGCTTGCGATCGGATCGGAGGGTAATGCTTGCAAGGGAATTCAAACGTCAGTTTCATTTCGAAATTCACGAAAAACGAATCTCATTATCAAGGGAGTTGTATTTTGAAATAATGAATCATAAGTGGAAAATCAACAATGATGGACGATTTATACATTTACTTTATGGCGAGAATTCAGCATTTAAACAATAAGCAGACAACTTTATACCGTGTGTGAACTGAGTTTCTCTACCAAGTCTCCTACCTTCTGGCACGGTTAGTTTGTTTCACTAGATATGCTTCGAGTAAAACTTAAAGCTTTTCCAAAATTCAGTTCGATTATGACGCCCTGCCCCAATAAGCACTGTCGTTGTAAATTTGTCCCGGTACGCGATACAAAACAAAAGTACACCCAAAATTAATTACAAATTTCTACAAGAGACAGATACGATTTGCACGTACGATTAGGCACACCTTCTACTATACTTAGACCACGGTTCAGAAGATGTAAAAATCTCAATTCGGGGAGAAGACGAGCCCGTTGTGGCATAACGAAATGCCACCTTTATTTAAGCGCCGCAAACAGAGGGACGCGAATTTTACGCCGTACCAGACAGTAAAAAATTCTTAAACCAGTGCTTCGTTGCATTACCTTCGATTGCCAACATTTTTTAAAGAGTCACATGAGCGGATTTCCAGAAAAGAAGCGCCCACAAGTTTTTCGACCCAGGTTTTTGACATATTGGAATGCTTTCAATGTATTAGACCACCACCTGAAGTGGAATAAGCCGAAATACGCGTCTTTATTGTACTAAGATGATGTGTAGTACTTCATGTCGTGCCACGGACAGAAAGTCAAAGCACGGGGTTCTATGGGGACAATTACGATAGCAGGCAATGGTCAAAACAAGGCCTCGTTTGCGGTTTTCTTTCGTTCTTAGTTTGTCCAATAAAACCTTCGAACGTTCACGGTAGGTGCCGTCTACATCGACAAGTGCAATTGAGCAGAAATTGTATCCTCAAAAATCTCCTGTCACTTTAAATGAAAAAAAGGCTTGACGTATTAAGATTAATAATCAATTCACAATAAATTCAGGAATAGTAATGAGAAATTTAGGTTAGGTTTTGCTAAAAAAAGATCGGTCTACTCTGAAGTGCTTTTAAATCAATTAATTAGGCGTGATTAGCTTCGCAGGCAGATGACGCGAAGTTTTCATTATGTGATCAGTTTGCCCGTTGCCCTGTAAGTAGTACAAATTTCATCAAGAAAATGCCCTCAAGCTCAGTCAAGAAATTAGATGTACACCATGGTAGTAGAGGGTGCGAGGAGTACGATACAACGCCAAATTGAATAGATTTGAAATTGAATTACATGTGTATTTAACATAAGTTCCGTGAATGATGATTTGTTCAATGGCAAATTAATGGTGCCCATCCAATTAAATTATATATACAAAAATTATCAAAAACACAAAAACACAAATTACAATTTCACAATTTTACTTGAATCTGATATACTGTGACCCATTAAATGAGAAGTAGAAATACTGTACAAAGAGTATCCAGTACCGTAAACAGCCCATGATATTTATTCTTGTATCAAATTATTGCGAATGTAACTGGATGATAAAAGGAAGGCCTCTCTAATTAATGATATCAACATCATTAAAGGACACGAAGACGCAAACGTTCGAGAGTTGTGTTATATTGCATTGAATGCGACGATGCTGAAACTGCCCTGTTTTGTGAATCATAGCTGTTGAATATGTGATCCTGGGTTTCCTACCGCGAAATCATTTTTTCCGAAATTCCTATCCCACGATGCACCAACGATATACGAGTAGATATGCATCACTCATGCACGCCCGCGTTAAGTCGCCTCCTTTAAAACTACGCGCACCTTTTGTGGCGCAAAATATTACAAGGCATAAGAATACTCGTTACTGGTTAAAATTTATGTGCACCAAACGGTTTTCGCACAGTTATGACAGAAAAATGACCGTATTACACAAAAACCATAGAAATATATAGGCGCTATTTATTTTATCTACTCGTACATCGTTTGTGCATTGTTGGGATAGGACTTTCGGTTAAAAAGATTTCGTTAGAAACCCAAAGGGATCCACGTTACGGCGGTCCGGAAAGTGTGTAGTCTGATGTCACAGACTGCGAAGTTATTATCTAATTGGTCACTGCGCGCGAGCATTAACGTTATCAGTCCGTCATAGAGATTGTCCTATTTGAACTAAATCTCAATATCCCGAACGGAGGGTTCTATGGAAGTTTTGGCATCAGAGGTCCGTTTAACTATGTTTTGTTTTAAGTATGTATCGTAATTGGGTCTGAACCTATAGAACTTAGCGAGAAAATTGCACGTTTTTGTCTGGCCCTTCGGTACTCGCAGACACGGAAAAGTTAACACGCAATCTCTAACGGGCGAATCCTTTTTCCCACAATGCCTTTCGTATTAGTCCCTGTCTTAGATTTTTCAAACACGGTTTCAATTTATTTTTTTTCAATTTTAGAACAGGAATTACGTACTTACCGGACCACCGTAGATCACTTATGCGGTTTTCACCCTGGGGCCCCTTGTATTCAAATGAAATGTGTATCTGATGCTGAACAAAAAACGCGTAAAAGGGTATCTTTTTTCCAACAGGCGATGTATGCGCGTACAATGATAGGGTTGTCAAAAATAACAAAATGTGGAAAAAAGGTATGTTTTTCTAATCCTGAAATTGTGATGTACGTGAAATAATCAAATTAAGCAGAGATCAAAATATTGTAAAGCACGCAAGAAATAATAAAGGTAATATTAACGACAACATGCATTGCTTACTTGTTTCGGGTAGCAAAACTTACAGAAAATACTTCCTTTAGTGTAGCAAAATCAGACAAAAATACTTATTAGGTATATTTTTATCGGTGAAATACGTGTTAGGGTGCAATTTTTGGAAGTCCCTGTTCACGCATCATATCCACCTTTGAATACAATGCCCCCCCCCCCGGGTGGTGTCAACATCACCCTTCCATGTAGAAGACCTTTAAATTCTTTCTTTTTCGCTACCCATAAGCCACTCCAAATAATGTCAATTGCCTTGTGGGATGGCCTTCTGTCCCTGCAGTCGGTGTCTAGATGTAGTTCACCTTTCAATCAAATAAATATTCAAACAAATTCTAACAGTTTCTTAAGTTAGGCTGTACGCGTAACTTACTTTGTTCTTACCGTTTTCTTTTTTTTCTTTCTGACAATTTACAATTTGCTTCTTCTCCACATACTTGATCGATTTAAACACAATTGGTCACAAGCATGGGTTTGTTGACCGTTTCAAAAGTTATGCTTTGTTTGGGGTCAAAGTTCACGTAGGTTCACATGGGTCAAAGTTAGTTATGTGTGTAAAATTTAAAAACAAGGTCAATAGAAAATCTGTTAGCCCATCTCATAGGACTTGATTAGAGGTCCAAAAAGTCATCAAACTCATCACTTGACCATGGTTTAGGGTTCAAGGTCAAATACTTCAAATTACCGTTATGGCATTTCAATCACTACTCCTCCTACATATTAAGCAACCTGAGCGTGTATCTCATTCAATCAGCTGAGACCCTTTACAAAAGTTAATGGTCAAGAGGTCAATATGGGGTCATCTGAGGTCACAGTGGTCAACATTTACTGTGGTGTAAAATTTAAAACATGGCACAAGAAATATGTTTAGCCCACTCATAGGACTTGATGAGAGGTCAAGTTAAAAGTCATCCTGACTTCATCCACTTGACCCCATGGTTTAAGGGGTCAAAAGTCAAATACTTCAAATTAACTTACCCTTTTCAAATCACTACTCCTACTACAGTGAAGCAACCTGATCGTGTACTTCATGCATATGATCACTTGAAACCCTTTACAAAGTTTTTTTGGGTCAAGAGGTCAATATGTGGCATTTTAGGTCACAGGGTCAAACATATTTTACTGTGTGTAAATTTTAAAATTAGTCAAATCAAATCTTTTAGGGCCCACCTTCTTAGGACTTGATGAGAGGTCCAAAAAAGGGCAATCTTGACTTCATCACTTGACCCATGGTTTAAGGGTCAAAGGTCCAAATACTTCAAAGTTAAGTTACAATTCAATCACCACTTCTACAGATGTAACATGATGGTGTGACTTATGCATTAATTGACCGAACTACAAAGTATGGGTAAGAGGTCAATCTGGGGTCCCTCAGGGTTATTCTTCCCCGCCCAACTTATACGTGCTCTTGCAAAGAGCACTAAGGATCTCGTTTTAGTTGCTATGTTGGAGTCCGATGTAAAATCTGCTCAGTCATGTAATAACTACAAATCAAACTCTCGCAAATTAACTGGATTCATGGAAACAGAATAGTGGCGAATGACTGCGATGCTACTAGTGACGGACTGACAAGAAGGCCACCGTTCTATGGCATAAGCCATAAAGGCCATAAGTATTGCCGCAACGCGTGCGAGAAAGTAGCAACGCGTGCGACATTTCGGCAACGCGTTTGCGACATTTCAGCAACGGTTGCGGTTGTCGGCCAATCCAAAATCATGAATTTCTGTGGACGTATTTCAAAAAATAGCCAAACAGCGTTGCAAAAGTCATCTAGCAAGCGTGTGGAAGAACTCACAACGCAGTTGCAAAGACCTTCACAACGCGTGCGAGATTCACAACGCGTTGTGAGCTTACAACGCGTTGCGAAGAGGTCCACAAGCCATAAGGGTCATAACGTATTTGCCGCAACCAGCGTTGTGAGAAAGTAGCAAAAAAAAAAAAAACCCGCGTGTGGTCATTTCGGCCAAACGCGTGTGCGGGCGTCGGCCAATAAAATCAGAATTTCTGTGACGTATTTCAAAATATAGATCCACAACGCGTTGCGGCAATACGGTATGCCCTTATGGCTTTCACAAAGCGTTGCAAGCCATCACAAACGCGTTTGCGAGCTTCAAAACGCGTTGTAAACTTCACAGCGAGTTGTGAAGGCAATAAGGGTCCTAACGTATGCCGCAACCGTTGTGAAGGGTTGCAAACGCGTGTGAAGGTCGCAACGCGTTGTGAGATTAGTTTTTGAAATACGTCACAGAAGAAATTCATGATTTTGGATTGCCGACACCGCAACGCGTTGCTGAAATGTCGCAAGCGTTCTGTGGTTACTGAAATGTCGCAACGCGTTGCCGAAATGTCGCAACGCGTTGTGACTTTCTCACAACGCGTTGCGGCGGCAATACGTTAGTCCCTATGCTTGTAACCTTAGCGAACGCGGTGGTGAAACTTGCAACGCCGTTTGTGAGATGAACGCGTTGTGAAGGTTTGCAAAGCGTTTTGCCAAGTATCTAGCAACCGTTGTGGGTTGTGGGTCTAGTTTTTGAAATACGTCAAGAAATTCATGATTTTGATTGGCCCGACACCGCAACGCGTGCTGAATTTTGAATGTCGAACGCGGTTGACGAATGTCGCAACGCGTTGCCTGAAATGTCGCAACGCGTTTGCTACTTTCTCGCAACGGCGTACAAAGCAATACGTATGGCTTTATGGGCTTGCCAGACACGGTCCACCATGTGCATTCAAGAAGGGATCAAACCAGACATCTCTGACAAACGTGACAAAGACTGAGATTACATTCTTATTCAATCAATGGAAGATTCTAGGAGGGCGCCCCGCCCGGCCGGGATGGGTGACGATAGGTCATGGTAGGACAGGGTCATAGAGCATATAGTGCGTTAAAACTTTCAAAATGCTCTTAATTATGTCAATTGTTCCTCAATTGTCACAGACATCTTGTCAGGTTAGTGGACAACAGTTTTTTAAACTGCTATGAAGTTCAGTGTCATCTAGTGCAAAAATTGCGTGTGCTCCAATTTCAACAAAAACTGGTGAGAGAAATTAGTCACTGATCATCTCAACACTAAGAAACCTCCATTTTCTCCACTGTGACACATTTCGTACTTTTCAAGAGGGTAAAGAAGACCATCAAAACTGTTTAGTCATGCCATTTAATAGTTTTTTTTGCTCTAAAAAATGTAAAATGGAAACAAAAAATTAGAACAAACAACAATGATCCTGAGGGTTTAATAGCTTATAAGCCACAATAATACGACGGATTTCATTAGAATCACTTCATTCTCCCTTTCACATCGGGATGAACTTGTACAGTTACATTTGATAAAGGCAACTGTTGGAGGCTGGTATTTGAAATGGAGTCTTAACTTGACCTGGGTTTTAAACCCCCCCCCAGGGTTTGCTTCCTACCATGAGTGCGGACTTTTTTCCCTTTCAAAATACTGTGGATATAACGGGTGAGACTATTCCTCATGGATGCATGGGCAGTTCGGCCCAGCCATGAAGAATTTATCATCCGTTACACACCTTCTTTAGAGTATGTTGGAAGTAAAAATTCCACTACCCTAGAGAGCTTTTATTGGACCCATGTAGTAAGTGAACGATTTTTTAAAGGACCGAAATGTGCCGTCCACTCTTGGGAATTCTGTTTAGAAAATATTACCTATAATATGCTTTCCTGTCCGTTCATGCAAGTTATAAAAAAAATACTTGAGAAACTGCTTTTTCACACTCGTCCTAATTACATAATGAGTGGTTATTGTCAAATACATATTAACACCGCCTTTGCTCATGAAAATGAAACGACCAATTCACGGCCAATTTTTACCTACATTACGCAAACCAATTGAAATTGGGCTTGAATAACTTTTTAGGGTGGGGTTGGGTGGTATATTCACATTGGATTTGATTGATCAAATAATCCTTTCTGAAAACTTACGGACACAGTAATTTTCAATAAAATAAAATAATGAATAATACTGTAAGCCCGGACTTGTTGGACTTGCTTGGAAAATCGAGAGTTGAAAATGTAAATATCATCTAAGGTGAAAGTTAATCAGTTCATTAATTGGTTTTAAGCTTTCTTCAATTTCATATTCTAAAGATGCTTGCTCTATTAGGGATCTTTGAGATCCTGCAAAAAAAAAAAATGCAGCGAATATTACAATTTTAAACTGGATGTTGAAAGGAGTAGGATGAAAAGTTGAACAGGAGTTCGGTGCTAAAATAACAGCGGAGATGTTGTTAATCTTATTACACGAGTACAGAAAAGGCTGAGTCCATACGGAGTCACGCACAAATAGAAAATTACACGACAATGTAGAACATATGTTTGGTGGTAAAAACTTCCATTGACCGACGAGTTAATTTCCCACGAAGCTGACTTGAAGCTGCGGATCATTAGCGGTGCTTCCCGAAGAGCACCTTCGTTGGTTCCTTCAACGATGCGGGGGGGTTGGGGTGCGGATTTGTGGGCGGCCGCTTCTGTTGCAAAACCCCAGGTTATGATTGAAAGTGTTTTCTTTCAGTGCATTCTGGCAAGCGCCGCTTTGACCCGCTTTCGCACGTGGATCCAGATCCGAAAATAGCTTGTTGTGATTATACAGTAGGATTGGGTAGAGAACCAAAAACGAAAGTAGTAGGTCATAGTCTTTTGCCGTTGGGACGGGTTAGCAACAGCTTAAGGCAAGTATGTACTCGCACTGTAGCAAGTTACCGACATTGGATACAGGGATAGAAGCGAGAAACAGTGGGATGGCCCATAGCAGTACCAAAGCAATGGTATTTTAAATTGTTAAAACTGTTTCGGATATGTTGTAATGTTGGTAGTGATTAGAATAACTCGGTTTAAGGCTATATCCAGGAGGAGTATAAAACACTGGTGCAGATACACGTTGATCAGAAAGAATCCGCACGAGACGCATAACCAATCTGGCAAAGGCCATCCGTCTGCGCGTACGAAAGCCCACAAATGATCCAGTAGATTGAAAACTGGATAAATAAATCTGCAATGCTGAGGTTAACTATGAAGATATTGATGCTGTGCCAAGCTTTTGTGAAATGGTCAACGCTAGGATTAGGATTACTATACAGTTGCCGAAGAATATACCGGATGATGACGACAAAGCCGAGAATGGTGCCAAAAATACCCTTCGGAAAAGTCGGTCCTGGTCCGCGGGTCAAGGAGTTGCCTCCGTGAAGTAGTGGTGTTTTACTAGCGTCGGTCATATTGTCATATTCTGGAAACTGAGGTACGGGGGGTACTCATGAAAGGTTTTCAGGCATGTCCAAAAATCAACGTAATGTTAAAACGTTTAAATTATAAGCAGATGGACATGATGAATTGGCAGGAGGAGACGGTTCAGCTAATATTAATGATCCTTGTGCAAATAAATCGTCAAGCACCACGCGTTTATCTAGCGGAAATCACCAGGCCCACTCCCCTCCAAGTATGTTGCTTCTACTTATCTACATCAGCATAGGCACTCCTGTGTAAAAAAATTTAAATCCAATAGTGGCCAATGGAG
Source organism: Ophioderma brevispina (assembly GCA_023653785.1). Taxonomy (NCBI): domain Eukaryota; kingdom Metazoa; phylum Echinodermata; class Ophiuroidea; order Amphilepidida; family Ophiodermatidae; genus Ophioderma; species Ophioderma brevispina. The sequence goes on from JAMKCH010012827.1 coordinate 9,980, forward strand.
TTAAATTGACGACAATAATGATAACACCAAGGAGAAAATATACCCGTGTATCAACGTTCTAGGAAGTGGAACCTTTGTGTAAGTGGACAATCCACATCTCGTATTGAAAATAATTCTTCGCAAAAACAACTTTCATTTATTGACTTTTCCACTGCAAACGCAATTTGTATACTACACCAAAAAACCTGCAGCTAATCCATTCTTTGGTATTTTAGTTCACTTACAGTATCAAAGAAAAACGAAGTTTTCCTGCAAAAACTACTCAAATCCAGTTAATGCAGGATCGTGAAACGTCAACAGCGGTTACTCCATTTTCACTGATTTTTCTTAACCACTTCTTTTGGCGAAGATTAAAGATACCACCACACACGCCAACACCGGGGTCTTAAGAGACGTTCAAATCGCAACTAGTAAATAGTTCTATTAGCAGTACGAAGCCAACCTGCACTCTGTACTTCATTCATTGAATCAGCTTTGAACGCCTTTAAAAAAGTTTTGGGTCAAGAGGTCATATGGGGTCATTTTGAGGTCAACAGGGAAAACCATATTTACTGTGTGTAAAATTTAAATTAAAGGAGGTCAAATACAAAATCTGTTTAGGCCCATCTCATAGGATTGATGAGAGGTCAATAAAAGTCAATCATGACTTCTCACTTGAACCATGGTTTAGGGGTCAAAGGTCCGAAATACTCTCAAATTAAGTTACATTTCAATCACCCACTCCTCAGATTAACATATCGTGTGACCTTATTATGCATTAATGGCAGAATTTACAAAAGTAATGGGTAAAGAGGAAAGACGTGGTAAAGAAGGTCACAAACAAAAGTATGCTCAATCATGGGGTCATCTAGGTTTATTCTGTCTGCCCCTCCTAACTTATACGTGGCTCTTGCAAAGAGCACTAAGTTTATTTTTTATTGCTATGTTGGAGTCTCGATCGAAAAAAATAAACTCGCTCAGTCATGTAATACTTACGAAAGCAAACCTCGCAAATTACGTGATCCATGAAAACAGAATCGTGCGAATGACTTCGAGCTACTAGTGAATGACTTGACACGAGGCACGTCCCCATGTGCATCAAGAAGGACGATCAAACCAGACACTCTCTGACAAACGTACAAAGACTGCGTACCTTCACTTATTCAAATCAATGGAGCCTTCTAGGAGGGCGCCCGGGATGGGTGGACCTATAGGTCATGTCAGTAGAGGCCAAGGGTCATAGAGCATATAGTGCGTTAAAACTTTCAAAATGCCTCTATTATGTCAATTTGTTCACAATCAATTTGCTCACAGACATCTTTGTCAGGTTATGCTGGACAACCGTTGAACTGCTATAAGTTCAGCGTCATCATAGTGCAAAATTGTCAGTGTGCTCCAATTTCAACAAAACTGGTGAGAAATTAGTGCATCTGATCAGTCTTAAAACTAAGAAACCTTCATTTTCCTCTTTCTCCACTGGTGACACATTTCCTGTACTTTTTCAAGAAGGGTAAAGAATACCATCCCTAACTGTTTAGAGTCCATGCATTTATAGTTTTGCTCATCAAATGTAAAATGGAAAACAAAAAATTTAGCACAAAATGTATACTGAGGGTTAATACTAATAAGCCAATAATAAACAACGGCATTTTTATTAGAATCCTACTGTCATTCTTACTTTCCAACCTCGGATGACTTGAAGAACAGTTACCATCTAGATAAGGCAAACTGTTCGGCTGGTATTCTGAAATGGAGCTCCTTAAAACTTTAGACCTGGTTTAAAAACCATGAGTTTGTCCTAGCCATGGAGTGGACTTTTTCCCTTTCAAAATACTGTGATATAACGGATGAGAATATCCTCATGGGATGGATGGGACGTTTCGGCCCATCTATGAGGAATTTTTCTCATCCGTTACGCAACCTCTTGTAGAGTATGTTGGAAGTAAAAATTCCACCCACTCACCCCCCCTAAGAGAGCTTTTATTGGACCCATGTAGTCAAGTGAAACATTTTTTAAAGGACCGAAATGTGCCTGGTGGCCGGGCCACTCTTGGGAATTCGGATTAGAAAGTCATTACCGCTCTAATTGCTTTCCTGTCCGTTATTGCAATTTATTAAAAAAAATACTGAGACTTTTATTTCACACTCGTCCTAATTACAATAACGAGTTGGTATGTCAAATAGCATAATTAACACGGCTTACTCATGAATTAAACTACCAATTTCACGGCCAATTTTTACCTACATTACGCAAACCAATTGAAATTGGGCTTGAATAACTTTTTAGGGTGGGGTATATTCACATTGGAATTTGATGATCAAATTAATCCTTTCTTACAACTTACGGACACAGTAATTTTCAATAAAATAAAATAATGAAATAATATGTAAGCCGATTGTTTGACTTTGCTTGGACAATACGCGAGTTGAAAATGTAAATATCATCTAAGGTGAAAGTAATCAGTTCATTAATGGTTAAGATTTTCTTCAATTTCATCTTCTAAAGATGCTTGCTCTATTAGGGATCTTTGAGATCCTGCAAAAAACAATGCAGCGAATTACAATTTTAAAATCTGGATGTTGAAGGAGTAGATGAAAAAGTTGATACAGGAGTTCAGTGCTAAAATAACAGCGGCGTATGTTGTTAATCTTATACACGAGATACAGAAAAGGCTGAGTCCATACGGAGTCACGCACAAATAGAAAATACAGACAATGTAGAACATATTTTTGGTAACTTCCATTTGCCGACGAGTTAATTTCCCACGAAGCTGACTTGAAGCTGCTGGATCATTAGCGGTGCTTCCCGAATGAGCACCTTCGTTGGTTCCTTCACGATTCGGGGGTGCGGATGGTTGGGCGGCCGCTGTTGCAACCCAGGTATGATTTGAAGTGTTTTCAGTGATTTCTGCAAGCGCTTTGACCCGCTTTCGCACGTGGATCCAGATCCGAAAATAGCTTGTTGTGATTATAACAGTAGGAATTGGGTAGAGACAAAACGAAAGTAGTAGGTCATAGTCTTTTGCCGTTGGATGGTTAGCAACCTTTAGGCAAGTCCTGTACTTCGCACTGTAGCCAAGTTTACCGAAATTGGTATACAGTGGAATAGAAGCGAGAAACAGTGGGATGGCCCATAGCAGTACCAAAGCAATGGCTATTTTAAATTGTTTAAACATGTTTCGATATGTTGTAATGTTGGTAGTGATTAGAATAACTCGGTTTAAGGCTATACAGGATAGAGTAAAAACACTGGTGCCGATACACGTGATCAGAAAGAATCCGCACGAGACGCATAACCAATCTGGCAAAGGCCATCCGTCTTCGCTTACGAAAGCCACAATGATCCATGTCAGATTGAAACTGGCTAATAAATCTGCAATGCTGAGGTTAACTATGAAGATATTGATGCTTGTGCGAAGCTTTTGTGACATGGTCACCGCTAGGATTACTATACAGTTGCCGAATATACCGGTGATGACGACAAAGCCGAGAATGGTTGCCAAAAATACCCTTTCGGCAAAAGTCGTTCCTGGTCCGCCGGTCAAGGAGTTTGCCTCCGTCGAAGTAGTGGTGTTTTCACTAGCGTCGGTCATATTGTCATATTCTGGAAACTGAGATACTCATGAAATGTTTATCAGCATTTCAACACATTTCAACCGTAATGATAAAACGTTTAATTATAAGCAGATGGACATGATGAATTGAGCAGGAGTAGACGGTTCAGCTAATATTAATGATCCTTGTGCAAATAAATCGTCAAGCACACGCGTTATCTAGCGGATCACCAGCCCCTCCAAGTCTGTTGCTTCTACTTATCCACATCAGCTCGCATCCTTTGTAAAATATTAAATCCAATATGGCAATGTAGTCTAAATTGACGACAATTAATGATAAAATCCAGGAGAAAATATACCGTGTATAACAACGTTCTTAGAAGTGGACCTTTGTTGAAGTTCGGACAATCCAATCTCGTTGAAAATAATTCTCGCAAACTTTCATTATTGCCTTTTCCACTGCAACGCTATTTCGTATACTTACACCAAAAACTGCAGCATAATCCATTCTTTGTATTTTAGTTCACTTCATTATCAAAGAAAACGAAGTTTTCCTGCAAAAACTACTCAAAATCAGTAATGCAGGTATCGTGAAACGTCAACAGCGTGTTACTCCATTTTCATGATTTTTCTCTAACCACTTCTTTGGCGAGATTAAAGATACCACACACGCCAACACCGGGGTCTTAAGAGACGTTCAAATCGCAACTAGTGAAATATTTCTTTTAGCATTACAAATCCATTACCATGAACATCGAATACGTAAAATCAAATCATTTCCGAGCAAATGGATTTGCATTACAGACAAAAAAAGCTACAAATAATAGCAATCAATGGCAGAATCTCCAAAGTGACAAAGCGTCGCTTATCAAGATGCAAGTAAAATAATGAAAATAACCGCTCACGATATTGCGAGAGTTTCAGCATCAGTGATCATTTCCACCGGGTTTGGCTCAATTGGTGCAAGTGAAATGTGGTGAGCTGATAAATATTGTACAAGTCTGATGATATATCGAGGGTTTAGGGCAAGAAGGCCCCATCTGCAATAGCTGCCTTATGTTAGTTGTGTTCTTATTAAGTGTTATACCTGTCAAATTTAACACCTGGCAGCTATTGCAGATGGGGCCTTTTTGCCCTAAACCCTCGATATACTGTAGCCCCAGTATTCGACATTGGTTGCCACCGTTGCTGATTCTTAAAAGCGACACGACTCTGCTATTGAATGACTGAATTCAAATACACATGCGCGTTACTTACAATTTGCTTCAAGGCCAGAACTCTATTTGAACGATCCTATTTAAATATCCGTGGCACTTAATATAATGAGTATGTAATAGGAGGGAAATCGTGTCAATTTACACAGGGCATTAGAGAATTCGTGCAGTTTTCAAATGAGGACGAATCGTTTAGCTTAGGACTATTGCTCACAGAGGCTTGTGAAACATGTATTGCGCAAAATTAACAGGCAGTTATAGTAAATAAAATAAGTGAGACCTCATTAAAAGTTTTAGGTCTGTCCATTCACCATGAGAGGTAAGAGAAATTATTTTTAAGGTGTTTTCTTTGCCCATCAAAAATGGACCAAACATGTATTAAGAGATTAGCACAAAGCAGATTTGATTAACACCGGCCAACCATGGCGTAAGTCCTCCTATCATTAACACACCATTCTGGAACTGAATGCACCAGTTTCCAGTAAGCCGATTCTGTAAAGTAACTTTGTTCCATGGACACAATATGTTTTGTAATGGCAACAAAGGCCTAGTTTCCACATGGCCGGGGATTGAACCCTATATCAATATCACCCTATGGAAATATGCGCGAAGTCTCACTTAATTTGAAATCTACTATAATATCAGTATGCGCTCTTTGCACAGTTTCGCCATTTGCAAGAAGAGCCGAACTGGGAGCAATATGAATGGGAGCTTTTGCCACAAGAGTTTCATTAGGTTCGATTCTTTCTAATTACAATCAATGACCTAACAAGAGGTGATTGCATTGTTATGTTATACCTTTATTTATTCTGATGCCAGTTTGAGGCTCTACCTGCAAAAACGGCGACCCGCGCAAAGGGCGAATAGATGCCTAGATGTCAGTCCTAACATATGGATTCCACGCAGCTGTGGCATACTCTAATTGTGACAGACCTAAACCTGATATGCCAGACGTTTGATTTTTTTAGAACATGGCCCTAGAGTATCACTTGCTTTGGGTGTATATATTAGCTATGTGTTTCTTTATTTGAGATCACTGGATATGGTGACTTCAAGATATGTGTGACTCAATTTTCTCTCTCTATAAATATCTATAACATGGTTGGAGATATTGTATAAATAAATTCTTGTTTTTTTTTTATTATTTTTTATAGTAACTGGGATGATAGTAAGTAGTTGACATTTTGAGCTTTGAAGCTCGTTTCCCACTTGTCTGCGCATTTAATTGTCTTAAATATATAACAGGAACAACGGTCGGGCCTAGCACTGAGCCCTATGGTACACCTAATCTTACTGGCATCGAGGATGAGTGTGAACCATTCACAATACAGCTTTCACACTGAGCGGGTGATTGATCGACTTTTGCGATCGATCGCCGTCTTTAGACTTCAAACCACCACCACCAAATTCATTATAATAATACTTCGGCAACTCTGACACGCATATCGCTTTTGTGCTTCCTCAAATAACAGCACACATGCGTCCGCTATATTCATTATGTAAGAGACTATTCGCCATGTTGTATTTCCGTATTCAGACCGTTAAAGGTGCAACGAGAGATTTTGAAGCTACCCAAATATTGTGTCATAGAAGCCATTTCATATAGAATAAACGCTCAATAGATTTCTTACCTTGTATTTGCCTACAGAAATGTCTTAAAAGAGAGAAAAAAAAGTGATTTTGATTTGCTTATATTTCAATTTAAAAAAAGGCTGAATTTCGTATTTGCTCCTATACAAAATTAGAAATTTCACAATTTTTGTACCTAAGAAACATTTTCAGCTTAATCATTTCAGATGGGGATATTTTTTATGGACAGCTTTACATCAGGGCAAAAATCAGTACTTTAGATTTTTTTAGGAACACCTGATATGTGAAATCTCTCGTTTCACCTTTAAGTTTTACGACGGAAAACGCGCAATTTCTGTGCGGAAACAAATCAAGGTGACAAGTCATTTCACCTAAAAGATGGCTGTGTACCCCAGCATTAAAATGTCAGGGACAACCTTTATACCATGGACCAAATTTTCCAGCTTGAAGCTGTTCAGTGCAGAGCAGCACGCTTCGTCGATAATAAGTATGACAGTTGTAGCAGTGTCACCGCCATGTTGCAAGAACTAAACTGGCCAAAACTAGCTACCAGACGTAAGATTGCCCGGCTCTCCTTTTTCCAGAAAGCCTACGAAGGTCACCTAGCCATCCCAGTCCAAAACCTACTGCACCCGGTAACACGCTTCACCAGGAATCTCCACAGCAAAGCTTTTATTCCACTGCAACCATCAAAAGATGTCTACAAACATTCATTCCTTCCACAAGCCGTGAATGACTGGAACGCTCTTTCAGAGTCTACAATACAAATATCTGACCCAGCTATTTTCAAAGCTCAAATAAGTGAACTGTATAAATAATTTTCAAAAATTGCATACACATACGGAACCGGTTCGTTTTTCCCCATTGGTGTTGAACTGTACTTAACCAGAACCAGAGCCCACTGCCGGAAATTCCTCAAAAAGAAGTATTCGTGAAAGCAGCAGCTTTCCTTCCTTTGGAAATCTTTACATCATAACTAAGGCGTTATTGGACATGCGCGTAGAGTATACAGAATACTAGCCTTCAAAAACGGCAAACGATCGCAAAAGTGAATGGATCCCTGCTTATGAAAAGTCTTAACAACACATTGCTCCATGTTGCTGAGGAACCCTTTGATCCAATTCAAGGTTTTCCGCTTATTCTAAAGTGACGATGTTTCACAACAAGCCTTTGGTGGGGTACCTTATCAACATAGGCGTAAATCCCGGGGGATGGGGGATATATCCCCCCAATATTTTGATGAGGGGGTGGTCAATACGATCATCCCCCCCCCCCAATGTTGATGCCCTTTCATGTGTTTTTGACCAAAAAGAACGTCATATTTTACCATAATAGTTTAAAAATGGTAAAGCTTCGCGCGCATTTTCTTATAATTAAAATTACATTTAACGATTTTACTCGTCTAAATGGCAATATTTAAACGCGCTGCGCGCGCACATGTGCTAGTAATGGATCTTTTCAGCAAACCCATTTTCATCAACCCCATCCCCTCCCCAATGTCAACAAGAAATTTACGCCACTGCTTATCAATGTCTTTAATGAAGTCAAAAAGCAACACGTATGTCTGCCCACTCCTGTTTAGACATTCAGTCCAATCTATTATAGCATCAATTGTGTTTCGCATGATCTTTGTGCTCCGAACCCATATTAATTGTCAATGATGATGTTATTCTTTGACAGGTGTTTGGATGCATGAGATATGATTATGTGTTGTGTATGTGCCCCATGATGTTGCAAGAGAGACAAGTCACACTGACAGGCTAGTAGTTTTCAGGAGATGATTTAGATTCTTTTTTTTAGAAACTAATGCTGTTCTCCAGTTATGTGGAAGAGATCCAGCATTGTATAGTTTTTGTATGTCTTTTTGTAAATGCAACATGGGTGCAAACTGCTGTGCATAGTCACGAAGAACGACAGTGATGTTATCTGGCCCTGATGTATTGTTTACATTGAGTTGTTTAATCACACCTGGGGAGTTCAATGACCAGATATCCCATGCTGTTGTAAATAGAGTCAGGTTTCCTTGACAAGCTAAATAGGTCTTCGCGAGTTAAAGGTCCCAGGAAATGAGATGATAAACCTACTCGACTCCAAATCTTTACGGGACATTCCATTCCAATAAACAGGGCCAGAAAAAAGAATACACTACCAGTGACATCATTAGTGAAACTATTGATTTTCAGTCAGTGTCATTAATAGATTCACACCAGTCACCTGGAATTTTCTATTACTCTCTGTAAAATCAATAGTTTCACTAATGATGTCATCACCAACCCAAATATTGAATGCTTTGTGGTCCCTCCTTGTAGACTTGACACAAACCACATTAATTCTATTTGTATTTCCTGGGACCTTTAACACAGAGGAAAACTAGTCCATCTAGAAGGACCCTCGTTCCTCCCTGTGTCCATCCCCCCTGTGACCCAGCCACCGAGCGCTCGGTGGCTAGGTCAGTGGGAGAACGAGGGTCCTTCTAGATGGACTAAGGAAAACTGGTTGTTTAGTGCTTCTGACTTAGCCGACTCTGTAACACGGTTAATACCATTTGTGAAAAGGGGAGGAATTCAAATTGCCTCTCTTCGTTGTGGTCTAACAAATGATTAGAATTGTTTGGGGTTTGTATCCAAACTTGTTCCTAAACTTGGTCCTCTTCCATGTAAGTATGATATGACTTTCGGATTTAACTTATAACATGATTTCTCTGTTTTATAGCACTTCCATAATCTTTGTGATTTTGTTTTCTTGGCATAATTTACTGTACATTTTGTCTCTTTTAGGCATTTGTTTGAATAAATCTTTATCTATCCAGGGTGAAACTGTTTCCATTTGGATCAGCGATGAGGGATAATTTTTTCTACTGCCAGCTCTTTCCAGGATGCATTCTTTAAACCATTTCCAGTTCTCATCTATTGATCTCACGCTAGGATTTGCCTGAAAAAACAATCACTCTTGCTATTCAGCAGTGATTTGAGGCTCTCAGAATTTGCGCGCTTTCATAATATTATAGATTTTACGAGGTCGTTTATTTTGCCCTTTGGGTTTTACATTTAAGTCATGACCATTTATACCTGTATTTGTGATATTGCGGTTTGAGGTACATGTATATTGTCAAGGGCACATCGGGTCCAGTTGAGGACTTATGATCATTAGACCGTTTAAGTTGTGAGTTCGAGCCCCGCCGTGGCCAACGTGTTGTGTCCATCGGCAACACACTTTATCTCGCTTGTCTCACTTCAGTGTGGACTGCTATATATGTGAAAATAAGCACCATTGTAGAAGCAAACTCAATGTCTGCTGACAACAACATCGAAGTCCTCACCATTGAGCTCAGCTCTGTCAAATTACATCAGTCTACAAACCTCCATCAGTAGATTTCAAGCACCTTCAATTCAATCTCGGGAACTCCACCAAAACAGCATTTCTTCATTGGCGATTTCAACAGCCATAGTACCCAATGGGGCTACAATGAAACCAATAAAGACGGACAAAAATGGTTAGACAGTCAACATCTATGTCTCCTTCATGACCCTAAGCTGCTGCCATCATTTTATAGTGACCGTTGGAAGAGAGGTTACAACCTTGATCTAGCTATTGTTAGCAAAAACATCTCTAACCTGTGTAGCAAGATTGTTCTAGATCATGTTCCACTAACTCAACATCGACCAATCGGTATCGGTATCCAAGTCAACGCTGCAGTAAGTCCAAACAAAGTGCCTTTTAAGCGGCGCTTTAACTATAGGAAAGCAGACTGGCAATGATTCACTGATAACCTAGATCAGAACGTGAAAAGGATTGCTCAAAAACCCCATAACTATGGCAAATTTACCAAACTAGTGAACAAAAATGCCCGGAGATTCATACCCAAAGGCTGTAGGACGGAATATATTCCAGGCCTTTCCAAGAATTGTGCAAAAGAATATCAAGAGTATACTACCATGTTTGAAGCTGATCCTTTCTCGGGTAGAACAACTGCTAAAGGTGAGGAAGTGTCGGAGAAGATCTCCCAGGAAAAGATCAAAACCTGACATGACCTAATTGAATCCACCGATCTGACCCATTACAGCAAGAAAGCATGGTCTACCATCCGAAAGCTCCGAGGCTATCCAAAAGAACCTCTGCAGCGGCCAAATGTTACACCCAACCAAGTTGCCCACCAACTGTTATTAAACAGTTAAATGGCGAGTGCAGCAAGAAGCCTCAAACTAGATCAAACTAGACCGTAAGAGGTATAGTGGCGAGCCTGGTTTCACTTGCCTCTTCAACATGGATGAACTGGAAAACAGTATTGCTAAACTTCAACCAGGAAAATCAGTATAGGCCTTGACAACATCTCAACTGCGCAGCTGAAAACTTCGGCCCAGTAGCAAAAGAGTGGTTTCTTGAGTTCTACAATTGCTGCCTTATTTCCCACAGGTTCCCAAATATCTGAAGGAAAGCACATGTTATGGCACTCCTAAAGCCTGGGAAAGATCCATCTAATCCCAAGAGCTATAGACCAATATCACTCCTCAGCCATACCTACAAGCTCTTTGAACGTCTCCTGCTCAACCATATCGTACCTGTGATAGACGAACACCTCATACCAGAACAAGCAGGTTTCCGGCCAGGCAAATCAACAACAAGCCAAGTACTCAACCTAACTCAACACATCGAGGATGGTTTTGAGAAGGGTTTGGTAAATGGGGTCGTATTCGTCGATCTATCAGCAGCTTGTGACACTGTTAATCACAGATGCTTACTCCATAAGTACATTCACTTGACTGAGCTTATCAAAGGATTGCTTGCAAACATGTTCTTTGTTCAGCTAGGAGCGAAGAAGAGCCGATGGCGTGGGCGCATGAATGGGCTACCCCAAGGAAGGATGCTCGCACATCTCCTGTTCAACATCTATACCAATAACCAACCTAGGAGTGCAGGAACCTATCGTTTTATCTATGCAGACGATCTTGGAATTAGCGCACAAGATACAGAGATTTCAGAGTTGTTGAAGAGAGACTCTCGAATGCTTTGGATGTACTCACTCTTTATTATGAGGAAAACGTGCAAATTCATCCAAGGCACAGGTGTGTGCTTTCCACAGGTGTGTGCGTGAAGCCAAACGTCAGCTTATAGTAACTTGGTCTGGTACCTCCCTTGAGCACTGTGATAATCCTGTGTACCTAGGCGTTATCTTGGACCTCACTCTCTCTTATAATACCCACATCAAAAAGGCGAAGAACGAAGAGTAAAGTTTGTTCACGCAATAACATCTTGAACAAACTCACTGGCTCAAGATGGGATGCTCGCCCACATACCCTAAGATCGACGGCACTTGCCCTGTGCTACTCATGTGCCGAGTATGCCTGCCTTGTATGGGAAAGATCAACCCATGCCAAGAGGCTTGATTTGGCGTTAAATGCCTCCTGCCGGCTTATCACAGGATGTCTTCGGCCGACTCCAACGGAGAACTTATACATCCTAGCAGGAATTGCTCCGCCAGACATCCGTCGTAGTGTACTGAACATGCAAGAGCGTAGCTGCAGTATCTAATGTGAAGCATCCTATGTTCGAACAGAGACCAGCTGCTAACCGCCCTAAATCCATAGGGAGTTTCTTAAGCAAAGTTCAACCCACCAAACAGTCTCTAAAGAGTTCAAGAGAGTCACCTTGAAAGACTTGCTATCAACCAAGTAACATCTATTGGTATTGAATCTGGCGAGCATGGAGCTAACTCCTCATGGGCTGCATAGCGATATCTCAACAGATTGAGGATCGGCCGATCTAAGGTGTCCTTGCAGAAGTGGCGGATACCTGGAAGCAGATCAGGACACTACCTGTGCATGTGGAACAGCATCAGAGGCAATGGAATATCTCTTGGTCTACCCACTGTTGGAGCAACAATGCACAGACAAGGACCTTGCATAATTCAGTGAAGCAGCCAGACATTGCACCCATCTCTGGCGATTATATTTGAGAACTACGTACTGTATTTGGATACGGTAAGAAGAAGAAGTCATGCATGCAGGTGTGAATGGGGAGCTGTTATGATATAGTCCATTTCCCTACCTCCGTGCATTGATGTCATAAACTTGACGCAGCTTTTACGGAGGTGTCCAGATCATTGGTCAAGATATGCCGTCTTTGTGCGCGCGTGTAAAAACACCGTCTCTTCAGGCCAGCGCGCGTGGTTTACTAGTGCGACCTTAGAGTAGTGCGACCATCAAATATCGCGCTGACGTCACTGCACGGAGATAGGAAATAGAGTATTAGTCATACTGTGCGCCGTATAATTGGATGCTGGATTTTCAAAATGTGAAAATGTGACATCCTAGTGACAGCGGAAAAAATGTAAAAGCGCTTTAAGATCCAACTCTACCCCTGGGTAATCTCAACTCCCTCCTTAAGGCACCATTTACAGCACTACTTAAGAATCGCGTTCCATGGGTTCCAGGCCTTTCTGGTCATCTACAATTTAATCAAACTTTTTGTACTCGAGATGTGTTACAAATGGTTCAGTTTAGTTTGGCCGTTTGCAGTGGGACAATTCACGGTAACGGAAGGACATTTTGACTCTGTTTTTAGATTTTCAAACCAGTGCAAAATGAAAGGGTTTTATTACAATACCAAATACACTCCATAATTCTATGTATGCTACCAGTTTACACAAGTTCAGCTATTTTTTTCAACAAAACACATTAATGAGCATGATAACGGAAGGACGCCAGGACACCATAGCGTACTTCCGTTACCAAGCTCATTGATATCCAAGATTCATTAACGAAAAGTGTTTTGTTGAAAAAAGTAGCGGGAATTGTGTAAACTAGTAGCATGCATAGAATTATGGAGCGTATTTGACATTTTAATGAAATCCTTTCATTTTGCACTGGTTTGAAGATCCAAAAACAGAGTCAAAATGTATGTCCGTTACCGTGGAATTGCCCATAAGGGGGAGGGGCTCCAGGCAAAATATCGGGTAGCATTTGCTTCCTTGGCTCATAATATCGGGACGAAACGGATTAACATTAATTTTGCATTTTCGTCACGATTTTTGAGGGATTGCGACCAACTTTAGCTGGGCGAATTAATGTAAATTAAGCTTATGCGCTTGCTTCGACACCCCCGCTCGACACGCCCCTGCATGTGGTTTAATAAAAAAAATATTAATATTCCATAACAGGGCAATGTACTCTGAATGAATTTACATTATTTATGATGGCCACAATACACAGAATGATCGCAGCTTATAATTAATTATTAACTTTTGGTTAATGCATGTGATCCATAATCATGATAATTACAAAGCACTCGTTTTGTTGCATCTTTGAAATGCGCTATACTCTCTCTCTCTCTCTCTCCCGCTCTCTTTTCATGTTTCTCTTGAAAATGGGTAATTGATCATATGCAGCTGAACTAACGACAGGGCTATATCTGCTCATTTTAGGAAAAACACGCTGTACAGGGACTGTCACGTTTGTGTATTTCATAAAGCTATAGTAAAATGATATGGGCGAGCGAAGCAGTCAAAGACGGGAGTTTCCGTAACCGGACGCATCTGACACACTTTTGTTCTGACACCCTTATGAATTCAGAAACCTTAACGGAATGAACATGTGCTTTATTCCGTGAAGGGTTTCCGAATTCATAAGTGTGTCAGAAAAAAAAGTGTGTCAGATGGGTTAGGTTACGGGAACTCTCGTCAAAGACGTGCGGATTTAGTGAAAAGGGACACTAAAATAAATGCCCTACCCTTCCGCCCATTTACCCTTCAGACAATGTATGTAGCGTATAAAAAGCACCCAAGTACTATGTTTTAGGCTAAATTCGATGTGTATATGAAAAGTGGAATTATTCATTTGCTCGATTGATCCATGAACGAAAGACTTCTACACTCCAAGCACAATTAGGCTACAACTATCAGTATTTATCAGTATTTTTTGTTTCTTTTTCTTTTCAATTGTTATTTTTTTTGTTTTAAGGCAAATCAAGGTCATACCACTAAATCACTCCGCATTTGGTGTAAAGGTGAATAGTAGTATATGTACTTGTGTAATTAAGTGGGCATTTAGGGTAGATTCTTGCAACCATGTTTTTTTGAATGATTACATCATGAAATTATCAAAAAATAATGTTGGCATTTTTTGGCGACCATCTTGGTATGTTGGCGGCCATTTTGAAAAATGGCCGCCAATCCAAATTAGTTTTGTATATATCTCGGGCTTTGAAGCTCATGGAGACATAAATCTGGTGTTTATACCCACGTTTTCAGGGTCAAGGAATTAATATTTGATGTTGGTTTAATGGTTTGATATATATAAATCATCTTTATTTCATCAAAAGAAGAAAACATATAAACCCAAGAGCAACTGTGGCCTATACTGACCACAGGCATGGGAAAGACAATGATACAAACAACAATAATATACAAGCATTAAAAAGCATTTGACATTTACATATAACTATTAGGGTAAAGTGGGGTAAGTAGGACACTTAAGCCTATATTGGTTCGAAACAAAGTCATGGTGGGTTTTTCTGCAAACATTTACTTTTAATATCATCTGTGGGGTCATGAGGAATTTGTTTAACTACTTTGTGTATAAGTACCACATGCACATTAATTAGAAAACGTGCTAATTAGAACTGTCCCAGTTAACCCCATTTATTTTTTTTTTTCTTCCCAACATTTGGGTGTAAGTGGGACACATACTTTGGGTAATTAGGCAATTAGGGAGTAGTGAGTAAGGATATCACGAAAAGAATATATATTAACTGCTGTTAATAATTGAAAGTGTTTTCAGAATACTTTATATGACATAACAATAACAAAATAATGATATTATATTTTGCGCTCATAATTTTCACGTACTTCGAATAACATGCAGAAAACTTCACATTCTATATCGTTTAATGTACAGAAATTGCCCATTTTATCATTTTTTGGTGTTAAAATGCATATTTTCAGAAAATATGTATTTTATCATATAATTTGTGTATTATAATGACATTATGTTCTTATAATTTTTATTTTTCTCAAAAAATATACACAAAAATAAAAATAAGTACCAGCAAATAGCCATGTCCCACTTACCCTAAGTGAATTTCATGTGGGGTAAGTGGGACAGCAGCGTAATTAATTAGCTCATTTGCATATTAATTGGCAGAATTTTGTTATAATTTTTTGCAACTTGCTTGATAAAAACATCAATTTTATCATAGATTAAATGTATAGACTTAAACTTTTCTCTACTTTTCAGTAAAAATATTTGCATTTTAGCAATTAACACCCTTAATTAAGAATAATTCGCAGATTTTGGCACTAAATTGCGGTCAGTGTTGACCTTTGACCTTTTAAGCACTTTCAAGATTGAATAAATCCATTTTTGAGTTTGAATGTAAAGCAGAACATGTTTACGTAGATTTTGTTGGACGTGGCACACCATGTCATGTTGCCAAATTTTGTTCTTGATTGAGGGAATTATGTAGTTTGTGTCCCACTTACCCCATTTTACCCTACATATAAAAAACTGACATCAAATTCATGTCTCGCATTAAAGATAGCATATGAGGAAATATGGCAGATTTAGAGATGTTGGCCTTAAGATCCCTATATGTACCAGCCGATTTAAGTTGTTTTAGAAGATAGGTGACTCTGTTCTTATTGTCCTTATCAATCAAACCCCTCGAACCTACTTCAACAGCGAAGAGTGAGCAGTCAAAGCCGGCATCATTTATGTCGCTCACAAGGGAAGCAATCGAGTTTGGTCTTATGGGCTTTGCTGATATTTGGTTCAAATGGTGTGGACAACTCGAACAGTAGGACCTTTTTATCATCAGGCCAGTACAAAACGATATCAGGTATCTGAGATGTGGCAACAATATTGGGAGGGATTGTGCCACCACCAATTGTGTGATTTTCAATATCGGCATATATCTTCACAGAACCAGAAGTAAAAACTTGGCTGTCTTTGAATGATTTGAGAAAAATATTCAGAATATTGTTGTGCCTCCACAAGTACCTGTCTAACATCTTTTGGCAATTATTTAAAATATGCCACAATGTCCATTTGCACTTACACAGAGGGCATGAATCTTGAAGACGTTTGCCCCAATGCTTAAGATTTGTAAAAGATGGAAGTGTATCAATACTAGCGTTGATTGCAAATTTTAGGACACCTTTTGGCAAACCAAAGATCAGTGATTTCCAAGTCAAATCAGTCTCGCTCTTTTGTTAAATTCGGCAAGGTCCTTGTTTGTGCGCGGTTGTTCTAACAGTTGGCAAACCAAGAGATTTTCACTCTCTTTGGTGCTGTTCCACAGCCACAAACGGTATCCTGATCCAATTCCGGTGCTCAATCTATTGGGACATCGCCATTTAGTCCACGAGGAGTCAGCTCCAGTAGAAGGTGCTCTCCGAGTTCAATACCAATAGATGTTACTTGGTTGAGAGCAAGTCTTTCTTTCCACAATGCGGCTCCCTTAAACTCCTCAGAGGCTGCTTCAAGAGGTTGGACTTTGCGTAAGGAACTCTCTCTGGATTTAGCAGCAGGTCTCTGCCTGGACATATGGCGCTACACTTCGACGAATGTCTGATGGAGCAATTCCTGCTAAGATGTGTATAGTTCTCCGTTGGTGTTGGACGAAGACATCCTGTGACAAGCCAGCAGGAGGCATTTAAAAATGGGTCAAGCTTCTTAGCAGAGGTTGATCTTTCCCATACAGGGCAGACGTACTCTGCACATGAGTAGCACAGGACCAGTGCCGTCGATCTTAGGATATGTGAGTGGGCACCCATCTTATGCCAGTCAGTTTGTTCAACATACTTTACCCTTCGTCTTCTTAAACTGTCTAAATTCCGAAGACTTATATCAATGACAAGACTTATAAAAGACTTAAAATTAAAATACAGTGTCTTGAATGGATTTGCACCTAGGTGGTTTTCCTTATAATCTGATAATGGGGAGTGAGTTCATCATCCAAAGATTTGGAGAGTCTCTCTTCAACAGTCTGCATCTTGTGCACTGATTCCGAAATCATCTGCATAGATAAACGACAGGTTCCTGTGCTCTTTGGTTGTCATTGGAATAGATGTTGAACAGGAGAGGAGCGAGCACACTCTCTTGTGGTAGTCCACTCTTGAGTCTATACGCCATCGGCTCTTTTTGCTCCTAGCTGAACAAAGAACACCCTGATTGCATGCAATCCTTTGATGAGCTCAGTCAAGCGGATGGCCTTAGTGAGTGCCAAGATCTTGCTATGTAGTAGGCATATGTTATTATAACAGTGTAATAAGCTGCTGATAGGTCGACGAACACAATTCCGGTAACCTAACCCTTCTCGAAACCATCTTCGATGTGTTGAGTTAGGTTGGTATTGACTTCAATGGTTGTTGCCTGGCCTGAAACCTGCTTGTTCTGGTAATAAGGGGCTCGTCTATCAGAGGTGTAATGCGATTAAGCAGGAGACGTTCAAAGAGGTTATAGGCATGGCTGAGGAGTGATATTGGTCGATATATAGCTCTTTTGATTAGATGGATCTTTCGCAAGCTTTATGAGTGCCATAACATGTACTTTCCTCCAGATCTTTGGGAACCTGTGTGAAATAAGGCATTTTGACATTTCTGCTGTGAATTTGATGTTTGGATGTAAATGATTTAGGATTTCGATGTCTCATTCTATAGGTTTTCTCAAGGATAATGTCATCTAGGATGTTCCAAAATTTCTTTTCAAGTGCTACTGAGGGGAGCATGACCTCCCATGGTTAGGTTAATGATTTGTACACTGTTCGAACACTGTTTAAAATTTTGCTGTTTAAAAATAGGGGTTTTTAAAGTGCTGTTGTTTAAGTTTTAAACAACGTTGTTTAAGTTTTAAACAACGTTGTTTAAGTTTTAAACAACGTTGTTTAAGTTTTAAACAACGTTGTTTAAGTTTTAAACAACGTTGTTTAAGTTTTAAACAACGTTGTTAAAAACTCGAAATCTTTAACCAACTGCTGTTTACCCTCGTCATCGCTCAACCTTGTTTAAAAGTCAAATTAATCAACTTGTTTAAAACATTTAAACAACTGATGCTTAAACTTTTAAACAAGTTGTTTAATTTTTAAACAAGTTGTTTACTTTTTAAACAAGTTGCTTAATTTTTAAACAAGGTTGAGCGATGACCAGGGTAAACAGTGTTTGTTTAAAATTTTAAACAACTTGATTAATTTTGTTCTAACAGTGTAGGCCTATGTAATGAGTTCTAGCATAGCAAAAGTGTTTCTGCTGCCTACTGTACCAGAGACAGATTACACATGGCGGTATGTTTGTAGCTGGTTGTTGTTTTTTCACAGGATTCAGAGACCCGTTTAGACCCTTAGAGCCTGGAGCTAAAAATTTGTAACACATCTCCAAGTACAAAGGTTGAGTGATTCAAATATGTGACAGGATGACGGAACCCCTGAAACGCTATTCTTAAGTGCCGCAAAAGGTGCTTAAGGAGAGGGGGCCATAACAAAGTTTACAGGGGTCAATTCGTAAATTGAACTCCAATCATGTGAAAAAGCACACCATGTTATGTGTTAACCAATAAGGATTCGAAAAGGTATAGTTTGTAATCGGTCCAGCCCAGTTTAGAGTTATAGGGCTAAAAACAGCAAAAAATCAATAATAAGGGTCAATGTCAGTTTCTACAGGGGTCAAATTTTAAGTTGCTCCGATTTGATAAAAAATGGTGCAAATTATTGGTGGAGTTCATAGGATTAAATAAGGAAGAGTGACTGTCTTAATGTTAGTTTCCGATTATAGGGGGCAGAGACGGTCAACGCCATTGCATTCAGTGTGGCTTGATCTGTTACACCCTTCTTTCTTAAGCAAGCAGTTGAGACACTCAAAACTATTCCTTAATTTTATCCTATGAGCGCAAACAATAATTTGCCACCATTTGTTATCCAAATTGGGCAATTTAAAATTTGACCCCTTAACAACGGAAATCCAATATTGTGTGGATTTTGCTTTTTAGCCTATAACTCCTCCCCCCCGGAAAACTTTAGGCTTTATCGTAAGTTTTAACCTATACAAAATATACCTTTCTGAATCCTTATGGTTATACCACATAAGTCATTGGTGGCTGTTCAAACATGATTGGATCAATTACAAATTTGCCCGGTACAAACTTTGTTTTGGCCCACACTATCTCTTAAGCACCACTTGCGGCACTAAAGAATCACTTGCAGGGGGTCCTGTCAGTCTGTCAACAGATTTAGCCACTCAAACCTTTTGTACTTGAGATGTGTTACAAAATGTGTGCTAGCTCCCGGTATAGCTTTAATGTTCAACGGCTTATGTGATATTAAATGCTTCTGTGGAACATGTATATTTTGGAGTTAGGAAATAATATCTGTTTTATCTTTGATATAGGTAGATTGTAAGGCACTCACAATTGGCT
The DNA here is from genome assembly GCA_023653785.1 of Ophioderma brevispina. NCBI lineage: Eukaryota > Metazoa > Echinodermata > Ophiuroidea > Amphilepidida > Ophiodermatidae > Ophioderma > Ophioderma brevispina. The sequence goes on from JAMKCH010012827.1 coordinate 29,717, forward strand.
GCGCTTCAAATTTATTGTTTCTTCTTGGTTTCTTATGCAATTTTGATAGAAAATAGATTTCACTGCAGCGAATACTGCAGTTGTACGGATCTGAAAGTTAAGTGCCATAATTAATGTTTTTAAGATTGTTCGTGTCTCAAGTGTGTTGTATGTATCAATGCTGTGGTTTCTTCTTTTGGGTCAAAGGGTATGTGTTCATAGGGTGACTGATGTTAAGGTGTTTTAGGCCTACTTGTATGTAGTCGCTACTATCAAGAATACCACGCTCAAGTACTTTTTGATCCTAGAGTGGCAGTATTTTTAACTTCAGGTATACGTTTATATCATTCAATGCAACTCGACAATGACCTACCACAAGGTTAGCAACATTTTACCATTTTTCATAAAGTCATGATATAGAGTATATAGGCCTATCGAAACATCTGAACTCATCTCACGTACGCGTTCCTTTGCTCGTTACTAGCTTCAACAAATCAATATCATCTGATTATTCTATAAATGTGAGCACAAACAGCCCATATCATGATATTTAATACAAACAAACTGGCTTCATCTCTGTAGTGCTTCCAACAGGGGAATGGCAACCTCATATATACTCATCATCTCTGGGTAATATCTTGAATACTGTCCGACCCCTTTACTCGAGAACTGCTTTTAAAACTAAGAAATAACAACTTATACGTATTGATGGCCAATTTGGCGGCCATCTTGGATTTAGAGTGGATAAGGACATGTTATCATTAAACAAACATCAAATATGAATTCCTTGACCCCTAAAACATGGGTATAGACACCAGAAGTATGCTCCTATGAGCTTCAGAGGCCGAGATATAAGCCTCCCATTTAATTACGAAAGGCGACCATTTTTCCCCAAAATGGCCGCCAATATACAAGATGGCGGGTCGAAAAATGCCAACATTGTTTTTTGATAAGTTTATGATGACTTTGTGAAAAAATCATGGTTGCAAGAACCTACCCGAAATGCCCCCACTCATTTTGATTTTATGACATAAGTACATTACACTATAAGTTCGGTAAAAACATACGTCGGTTGTTGTAAGTAAATTGGTGTGGCATGTGCGTTAGAATGTGATTGTCACAGGTGATATCTAAATAAAAGTGCAGACAATATTCTATATTTGCAATATCAGACAAAACAATAAAATTGAATCTACAAATAAATTAGCCGTGCTCGGATACGGCTAGGGTTTTAGGTTGTATGGTGGAAAGTGGTGGCGCTATTCACAAGCCGGTATCTCGAATTAGATCCTGTATCGTATCAAATTACATGAATTTTAGAAATTCAGTCTTTTTTGGATATGAAATATCTTAAAAACATCAAATAGTGATGTCAACGTGGTGGTTGAAAATTGAACTTATTTCGAGTCATTTTAGCGTGTATTTCAAGGGAGGGTATTGGTGAAGTGGCCCCATTAATGCATGGTCTCTTTGTGGTACTGGGCCCCAAATCATAAAACCTTACTAAGCCTAGTTGGTAACTCAAATGGGACTTAGTTGCCAAACGAGCCTAGGTGATTACTAGTGAATTCAAAAAACGTTACTAGTGCTAGGTGCATTCTAAGACTCTTGCTTAATTTAGAGTTGATCCAGGGCAACAAAACTCTAACTCAATAGTTGGCAAACTAAATCATGAAGAAAACAATATTATTATTATGTTTCTGTAAATGATTTTACAAGACAAATGAACACTGAAGTTTATTTCTACAAATATTGATTTATCGTTATGTGGACAATTTAAATTAAAACAATATATATATCATTTGATAAAAAGTGTGTAAAGTTTGTCTTCAATTTTCATTTGATTAAACATAATGCTGTAATAGGGCAACAGTGAAAAGGGAAAGGAGGAACTTGTGTAAATACAGGCCACCAAAATAATGCTTATATATTTGAAAATGACAATAAATTTACTGAAGAAATATAAAAGAATTTCCTTTAATTTATGTGTTCATAATTAAAAATTGTTCTTTGTTTACTTAAAGTTTATATAATGTTTGCTTACAGTACCATATATGAGCTTTGAGATGTTTACATTTTAAGTAATGAATAGATTTGTTTAGTAGAAAATATAAAACATCCCATTTCTCAAAAGCAGTATACAAGCAGAATTATTAAGAACTTCTTTAATATTTCGTTCAGTGTTGAGTTACGTCATTCTGTTGTCAACTCTCGATATCTAGTATCGGTTTGCCCATGTGTACAGGCCTATACGGAAGCTACTACAATTATTTGGCATCATTTTTATCATGGTTCACAGGTGATCAAAGCAAGTTAATGCTCTGAGATGAACCGATTCAAACACAAAAGGGTAGGCATTTAAGTATTGAATACTTCCCACACTGCCACCAAGCCATTCCGGCCCGAAAGCACCCACTTCTGTAAACAAAAGATTGAGCTAGTTGGCCAATAGTTTTATCGCCAGGCAGAAGATTAATCATGAATTGACCAAACCCTCAATGCAGTGGTACTCAGTTCTTACTTGTGTGTACACAACCATCTATTTTTTACACTTCTCAGCTGTTACTGATATGATACTAGCTGTTGAGTGCAAGAGTCTCATATTCCCATAAATGGACATGTCAGGATATACATACCCTACTGGCACCATTATGTAGTGAAAAAAACCCATTTTTTTTCCCCCTTTGGCTTTTGTCCACATATGAGACTAGTCCTACTAAGGTAGTATTGTAAAGTTTTTCTGATTGTGGGTTCAGATTGCAAAAATTTGCTTGACAAATTAAACGATAGAATGCCTTCATAGCCAATTTATATCCAAAAATAATACTTCCCATGTTATAATAATAAAATTGTGGTACAGAAATTACATTGTTTGTATGTAGATTTTAACACTGTAGCATGGAACTATTTCATTAGAAGACTAATAATTCATGTGTGGTAAAAACAGGCAAACTTTGTACAGCCAGCAGGCAAAGGTATGAAGGTATTATCACATAGTGATTTGCCTTGCACTAGATACGACGTTCCCTTTAAAAGGGAAGTATGGTAAACTGAAGCTGGTGTTCCATGCAATGTGATTTTACTTCAAAATAATACAGATGTATCAAAAAAGTAACATTAACTGAATGTCTTTGTTTCAAAATAAAGGTTGCTCATTATATTGATGCCTTGCCTAGGATTTATTAAAATATAGGTTACAAAACTCAATTTGTGTTTCATTTCAAAATTGTGCCACTAAAAATGCAGAAGTTGTCCTTTTTAAGGACTTGTCTTGTCCAGTATGTAACTTGTTAGCGAGGTTCTTAGTAAGGTTTTCTGAATTTCAATTTGTTGTCAACTCCGTAGTTGAATACTAGGGATTTTTAGAATCTTACCAGGCTTAGTTGCCAGCTAAAATAGCAAGGTTTTATGAATTTGGGCCAGGTTCTTGGCGTCTCACGAAACTCTGATAACGGGGGCCTGTTCCCCAAAAACTCGTGCGTAACCCTACGGGTATACTAACTCATGAGTATGTCCTACTACACAACAGACCTTTTCATACACTTACACAGTGCTTTGGACAACATTCGGTCACTTTCAGGCATGACATAGTATGACACGGTCGATTATCGACTGAGTTTCGAACGACCCCTGGTTGTTGTGTCTGACACAATAGCACTACCTCCACTCCAGCTATTTATCTCGTTTAGTTAAAGATGTTATTTCGTGATTCCAACACGCTTGGTTTATTCATGGTTCACTAGATCCTTGAGCAAAAGCTTATTCACATCTTGCGGTTTGGTTATGAGACAAAATGCTTGTTTCCAATTGGTATGGCCTGGGCTGTCCGTTTACGAACAGAAAAACAAAAAAAGTCGCGAATTTCTTACAGATAGCCCTACGACCCGAATTGCACGCGTGCGATAAGGTTACACATGGATGATAAGGCTAACGGTGAGATGATATAAAAATCTCAACTTTTTAGGTAAGTCGGGGGACGAGAGTGTGGATCCACGAAATGCCCCGTTAAATTTGTAATTCAAGTCAAACATACATTTAGTATATACCAAGTACTTTGACAGCCCCACAGACCCGTGTCCCTAAGATGGAAAATAACTGAAAATATCAGTACTATAAGTAAAAAATACTCCAATCGAAATATATAGCTTCAGATTTAGATAAATTTATTTTGCAATCCGAGTATATTCACCACATTTATCGAGCGTACAAAATTATTAAAGGAATGTTGAGACCCATCCACAAAAAGACGTATCATCAGCAAGCAAAGAAACCTTTTAAGTTCCAAATCTTCAACAAAATACCATAAATATCCCTATTTTGCCTAATCGCGGGCGGCAATTTCCATCACACAGAGAAATAAGTAAGGGGATATAGGACAGCCTTGAAAATACCCCCTGCATATCAATTAATTCAATACAGTGGCCATTATTTTTAACATAGATCTTTCTACCGATGTAAAAGAGCTTGTCCCAGTTGATAAAATTATTCCCAAAATTAAGGCGCTTTAAAGCTTAAAATAGAAAATCATGGTAAGACAACAAATTAAACAAACGTTTATTCTTTAACACTTAAGTGGACGGTGGGGGTGGGGGGGGGGGGCTGGACCCGCACTAAATTTTACCCGTTTTATGACTAACGATATACTTTTCCGACTCATATTTTTTGTAACTTTTGATACGCAACTGGGAAAATTTGTGTTATAAAATCACTCTTATTGCCCCAACTTCTTTACCAATTTTGGTTCTCTGTATTAAAGTACCAAAATATTTTGTGATTCTCTGGATAAATCATTTTTTTTTAAATTCATTTGGAATGGAGGAAATTACAGGGTGAAAAGAAAAACCCTGTGCTTGGACTATTCTCATGATGGTCTGAGGATGCATCCGTATAGATTTGCCCTGGCGCAAAGAATGGCTTGGGTTTACCAATACCATCTACTATCTATAGATCAGGCGGTGGCGGCCAAGCCTTGTTCATTATAGCAACTCACCAAAAATGCCACAGCAATACTGAGTGCAAACCACAACCCAATTTGGGTGCTTTATGTCGATCGGTCATGGGTGTTCCCATGGCCCACATACGACCTCGTCCTCGTTCATTATTCATACAAAAAATCAGAAATAGCCCGTCCGTGTCCAGTGGAGTTGATTCTTCCAACTCCAACGGTTTTGGAATAAGAAAATATTCCGTGACAACATATAAAAAAAGTGTTAAAC
>JAMKCH010012828.1:0-25528 GCA_023653785.1 Ophioderma brevispina
ATCCCCTTTTCTCTCTTTTATAGTAAACAAAGTGCTTTTCCCGTGAGAAATCTTTTCTCAAACAAAATTGAGAAAATAATATTTTTAAAAGTTTAATCAGAAAAATGGAGGCCATATAACAATATTATTGTCTCTAATTAGGTTATTTGCATATTACAAGAAAACGAAAGGTCAAATAACAAAATAAATATCATATACAATATTCCTTGTGAAATTTGCCACATTTTGGTAACAAGATCGATATACTTTGGACGATGTATGACCATTTTGACCTTTGACCTTGTGTCAAGGTCACTAAAGGCAACAGAAAAAATGGCAACATCGATTTTTTGAATAGTCAGACCCATTAGTATACGTTTATAGTGGTTGCCAACAATTAACATGAACTTCACCAAATTTTACATAGGCCCCGCCACTATTTTTGTAATCCATGTTCAGGGGCATTTCGAGTGCCAAAAAGCTCCAAAACTGAAAGTGTGGGAAGGAATATGTTTCGCCATGTTCGCTGTTTTCAGAGCTGGAATTTATACACTTTTGGCTGTTGATATTAAATTCAAATACAACTGGCGATAGTTAAACAACCCTGGGTAATCTTACGGATCTGGATTGCTTCAAATAAGATGCAGATTTTGTGCTCAGTATGAAGTTATGATCATCACTCATCACAATTTACCCGCGGCCGCGTGGCTGGGTCTTTCTCTGACAATGAGAGACAATGACAGCTAGGGAGTCCTTTTCTTTGAGTTTCTTGAATTCGCGGCTGGAATTATTTGTTTTCGAAATGGTAAGAAAGGTACACAGCTTGTCGGAGAATATACAAATACATCATGAATTGTACGGTAAGTTATTTCAGTGTTTCACCTCAACTTTCGCTGTTATCCCTACAACTACTACGTAATCGGTCTCACAGTCATCGTGCATGGCCATGTCATGACTAGCACGATTCATCTTGCTTCTTGACAGTGGTGGCCACTTTTATTTGGTCCTTAATATCATTTTCACTTAGATTTTATCATTTTCATTTTATTACTATAGGCCGCCCTGCTAATGCAAGCAGCCTATGTAAAAGACACAATGATAAAAGCGTACTATGTCATGACATGAAATTCATGATGAATGATGAGCTGTCCCATGCATCCCATAGCCCGTGAATACCGCGCGTATACCGTGCCAGAACCACTGCTGTCGTGGATTTCAAGAGACAAAGTTCCCGGGCCCTATAAAAACGAAAAACAACAACAGCAACAACAAGATTCAATTGTGTATTATTAACGCATGATTTGTTAGAAACATCCAAAACATTTCATATTTGCACTGTTTATGCATGTATGAAGATCTGAGATCGCAGGTCAGAGTTTGATATTTTCACTCTGTCTCAGTCATGACAATGATCGAATGAAAATTTCCTATAGGCTTTATGCGTTTCTTTTCACAATATTTATAATACATTTTCATTTATCCATTTTAAAGTTGATTTTTTTATGAATTTATTTGTCCATCTATTTGCTATTTATTTTTTTTATTATATTTGTCTATTTATTAATTAAATTTTGTTTATTCATTCAAATTACTATCCATTTAAAATTTTTAATTCATTTTTGTATTTATATTTGTTCATTTATCCACTTTGTGTACATTGTATTTACATTTTTTATATATTTTTATTTCTTCATTTTTCCAGTTGTGTATATTTATGTATTTGTGAATTTGCATTTATTTGTATTTATTTTTTGTTTTAGTATTTGTACATTCGTTTTGCTTGTGTATTTGTTTGTTTATTTATTTTCCCCCTTATTTTTTATTTCTCTGTTGTATTTTCAGTTTATTTATTCAATGGTTTATTTGTTTGTTATTGCCTTTATTTGGTTATTTTATTTATCTTTATATTGGTAAAAAAAAAAAAAAAAAAAACCCCCCCCCCCCCCCATCCAGGGGGAAACTATGGGGAAATCCCAAACATGCACGTACGTGACTTGATTTGCATATTACATTCATGATCTCGTGCAAGTTCCGTTGACTGTGCATGTACAATACTCGATTCGCAAAAACACGGCGTTTTAAGCCCAAATTTCATTGTTTCAAGCACAGATTTTACATTTCGTAATGCCTTTTTTGGTGGGAAAAGTACCCATGTCGTCTTGTTTTACTCTTGAAAAGACCCATCGGCAAGATCATGACCCGATGACTCGCACGATGCAGTGATGACAATACCATGATCATGATGATACGGTATCAATCATGGCATGACTTTTTTGTTCAGTTGTTTGATCCACAGCTCTCCGGAGCTCTTCGATTAATTCCTCGCCGCTAAAAATGACATGGGCTAGTAAATGTTGTCGTCTTCATAGCTCTTCATCTATTTTGTTTAGTTCGAAAATCCAACTGAATGTTGTAATCGGTGCACCGCGGGCCCGACCGCGGGTACGGGCGGCATGTGGGCATGGTGAAGTTTAGCCTCAGTTCAGGTAGGCAAGCCAGCTTACGTGGGAAATGAATTCGTTGTTAGAAAATCTTTTTTATCTTACATATTAATTTATATTCAGGTTGTTTGATGTACTAAGGTTTGTCGCAATGGAGGTGAACTGAAAAGTGTCGCATTTTTTTTAATATAGTGTTTTTGTATTGGCTTCAAAGTCGCTTGTTATTTTGTTTTGATTTTGGGAATCAATATTTTCGCCAAAATGTCTATCCATCTTCAGGGCCCCAATCAGTTTCATACTACTAGTCATTGTGAGAAGTAATTGTGCTCTCACAATGACCCGCGACGTCGCGCGCGTATTTTAGGAATAATACCATTGGATTGGATCGCGCTATTACGCAGGTTATTAATGGGTCCAGAAGACCCCCAGTTTCTGCAGAACGACAAATTTCTTTCAAGAGAGCACACTACCTACATCAGAAAAGATACACAGATATAGCATTTTATATGCCATAACACTCTCAATGAGAACCCGTTTTGTGGCAATGATGGTTAATTACTAAGGTACATCGCTAATGCGGGAACATTCACCAAGGTTCATCGAATCTTTACATTTTTTGTATGTGTTTGCTCTACTCATGGTATCGTAGACGCTTTAAGAATGAGTTTGTTGACAGTACTTGCCAATTAGGCGTTCCTGAACAAGTTTCCCTGGCAAAGCTTCCCTCTTTGTTGAGTACACCAATGAGACGTTCTTGAATGTTTGCTAGGGCAATAACACCCGTTGAAAAGTTAACAAACGCTCCAGGAATATCAGACACCTTGAAAAGATTGAAGCTAATATCTAGGTACAGAACCAAGACCCATAACTTAATGTAAGCTCTCCTTTCTATTCAATTTACCAAGTTTGTTCGACACCGGCTTGCATGCATTTCATAAGCGAACACCATCATTTTAAATTTCTGCTAATAACGCAGTAAATTGAATAGAAATGGAATTACGCGGCAAGTTATCGGGGTTTGGTTCTGCACAAAGATGTTAAGCCACAGTTTGCTTGTGAAACCAAATAATGAAATAATAGGATAAAGTTAAGGCACTTTCGTGAAAAAGGTATTTCAAACTGGTAATGTTTCAAGGACCAACATATTATACAACTGGATGCAGGCCGCCGTTCTGGAAATATCCACATACCACCACAGTCATGTACTATTTTAAACTCAAATGGCTTAGCTTGATATAAAGAAATGGTCACAGAAACTAAATCATTAAAACAAACATTTACTATAAAATAGACTTTTAATTATTTCACCTTTGGTATACCATACGCCAGAAATTGGTAATACTAAGGATTCCTTTATTTAATTGTTTCTATTTACATCTCTTGTTTTGTTTTAACGGTCCCTATATGATCAACAGTGAAACAGCAAACCACACCAGCGAAGCAAAACAATTACCTAAAATTTAGCATGTAGAAAGAGTCACCCTTACTTGATAAAACAGAACAGATTGCGTTGTTTCCCTTTAAATGATAAGTGACATTTTTAAAGAAAATAACACAATATTACATCATATAAGCACAGAACATAATTAAGATCGCTCCTGCGCTGTATGGGGTTCCTTTAAATGGAAACGCTCTATGCCAGTAAACAATGCGTATTTCTCTACCCAGAAAACTAATAAACGCAACGAATAGCTACTTGCGTCTCTATAAAAATTTCCTTTATATTGACTTTAGACAAAACAACGAGTCTTACAAGTACAATCTTTCTGCCTTTAGTGCACATTTGTGAAATGCAACAACAAATTGAGTTTTGTAACACTATATTCTAATGAATACTAATGCAAGGCATCAATCATATGTCAACCCGTTATTGTGAAACAAAGACATTCAGTTTCATGTTACTTTTTCTGATACATCTGGTAATTATTTTGAAGTAAAATCACATTGCATGAACACCAAGCTTCATTTACCATACTTCCCTTTTAAAGGAACTTCTTATCTATCTTAGGGCAAAGGCCAAATACTTTTGTGTAGTAATACCTGTTTTTCCATACTTGCTGGTAAAAAGTTGTGCTTGTTTACCACTCATGAAATATTAGCCTGCTATGAAATAGTTTCCATTATCAGTGTTTTTTCATATACATACAATGTACTTCTGTACTCACAAATGTGTATCTTAATAACATTTGGCAGTATTATTTTGGATATAAATTGGCTATAGACAGTCATCTACAGTTTTAATTTGTCAAGCAAAATTTTGCAATTGACCCAACCAATCAAAAAAACTGTTACAACCTAGCTACCTTTTAAGTTAGGACTAGTCTCATATATTGCAAGCAGGAAATGCCCCTATCACTAGTGTGCAGTAGGGTATGTAATAATAAATCACACTGAAACCATGGCCATGTATGGAATTGAGACTCTTTGAAACTCAACATACAGTATAGTAACAGCTGAGAAGGGTTACAATAGATGGTCGGTGTACCACAACTTAGAAACTGAGTACCACTGCATGAGGGTTTGGTCAATTCAGATTAAGCTTCGTCCTGGCAGAAGAAAAACCTTACTACCAAGATCTTCCCTCCATTCTCACCAGGCACACAAGACTAACCCTGGAACACAGAAGCAAAGTGTTTGTGTCTCTCCCTACCTCCGTGGATTCTAACATCTCTCTTCTCTCTCTGCTTGAGAATAGTAGTGGTCCTTTCTTGCACCTGTTGACCGGCTTTTTGACCTTCTTCCTCCGAATTTGTAATTGATTAGCACAACCAATTCAACGTCCAGGCATCGATGGCGTCTACTGCAGTACCTGAGCTTTTTAATATGATTTGGATTTTAAGTTGTTCTTCTCTCATGAGCGATGTACCAGTAACATATTTTGGTAGGTATTTACGTATTACGTTATATTCATCAAATTACGTACATGAAATAAATGTTGTGGTGGTTGGTGGTTTTGGAAAGGGATATTAAAGAAGGCCTGTATATTTTTACATTTGGTTTTGCAGAAACAACATGTGCGTTTCCTCCGTTCTACCGCGGAAGGGATATCACCTCTTTCAGCCTTTTTTCCTGGCGTTTGTCGTTTGTTGTTTTGTTGTTGTTGTTGTTTTCCGCGTGCTTTTGATTTTTGATTTATTTGGTTGTCTTTTCCTTTTATTTACTTTAACAAGCGCGGCGTAGTCATGAGCCATTTCGCCCATCAGAACTCTAATTAAAGGCCCACTAATGCAGTGATTGCTAAATAATATTCGAAAAAAAAAAGAGAGATATCACTGACATTTGATAAGATCTTATCGCCCAATCTATGTTTTTTTTTAATTTTATGTGAGTAGGTGTCTACCCCACTCGTGTTCCTTTTGACACTACCACTTCCGTGATTTGTATTGAGTATCACCAGCCAATTCCAACTTCCAGCAGCGATATTCAACCAGAAACATCGGAATTGATAAGGATGTTCAAACAGGACTGGTATGTCCGTAACATGACCAGGTTTACCTGATTCCACTATAGTGGTCAGGTTACGGAAACACCCAAGGCTGGACAATATATTTTAATGAGGTAAAATACCAAAACACATGAGACACGACCCCAATCCAATCAGTAATTTATCTGTCTTTCCCTAATTAACAAAATAACACGATTTACATTTCTATTGATAGTACCAAAGACCGTGCCGTTGTCCGATGGGCCTTCAAACAAATGAAATAACGGCGACCAAATTACTGTATCTAGTAACTAACCAGAACCCTGCCGCCTCACGCGCTCGACCTAAATCATGTAAGGGGCAACTGATGAAGATCTTACCGGTGGCGAAGGCAAGACCGATGACCATAACCCAGGATTAGCGTAGAGAGAGGTTTTATCATGTGCCATTGAATATTGCAGGCATTGTTCTTCAAGCTGGTGGTGTACAGGAAGGGGTAGAACAATTTAAGGTGCATTACCAATTGATTGTGAACAGGAGGAGATAGAAAGCGTTCATTGGTTTGACGTTCGAAAAATAGCAGCAGGATGCCGCAGTATTGTAGGCAAACAAGCTGACAAGTCTGTTACCACGTCCTTGCTATCCCGGTAGGAAATTCCATACTCTCCATTACAAGATTGGATACCCAGTGATCCGTAGGTGAGGGTATGCCGAAAAATCAAAAAGCAACGGTGCCTTACCAGAGGTCTATACCTTTTTGTCATTTTTAGCTTAATAACTCTGCCTTAAATTGAGACGGCACCTGAAATGTAGCTCAAATACGCGTAATGATCTAAACTTTTTCATATGATATAAACTCAAGTATATAACTCAATTTCGCCAAAAATGTCAGTACGACTTGTGCACTCACAGGACGAATACACCCACACCCCCCCCCACACACCCACCACACAAACAAACACCACAATAATATATATCTATATTATATGTGAGAGATTGGAGCTACTTAAACCTCTTGTGAATTACTTCCACATAGAAATAAATACAAATATTGTGAGAAATTGGTGACAGGGCGGACGTAGCATGTTATTAATCGCAAAAGAACTTGCTGTGGATGGACGCGAACCCACAACCTTCCGTTCAGATCTCGGATGCGCTAATCAATGGCGCCACCACGGTCATGTGATGGGGTCCATTCAGTTTCTACACCATCGCTTCGGTGCGTATGCCGTCCATATCCACAGGTTATCATACATCTGATACACAACAATCGCGTAGTAATTTATAATGCTACCGCCGCGCTCTCACCAATTTCTCACATATATATATAATATATAGATATCTATAATATATCTATATCATTATCTAGATATTATATATATATATATCTATCTATCTATAAATATTCTATATATATATATATATATATATATATATTAGATATATATATATATATAATAAATATATAGTACAATGAACTCCAGTACTGACAGTACCCTAAACGCTGGGTACTCGTTCTCGTTTCGTGCAAGCCAAAATCACGTGGAAATCCGTCCTTTAACCACTGATAGTTTCATCATCCAGTTGATCAGGCCTGGAATTCCTCTTGGGGACTGTAGACCTCACAGTCATCTATGATATGGCTATAATGGTTTGTGGCTCTTCCACAATCGCAGTTTATGAAAGGTTTTCTAACCCGAATCTTGTGAAGGAAGTTTTTTATACACCAGACGCCAGTTCTGAGTCTGGTGAGGTTGACCCATGCTTCCTATCCAGGTCACAGCCTTTGGGCTTGCTGGATGGGCTGTCCACAAAGTGCTTTAGGTTCAAAGTAGAGAGACATTGCTCATACAACTGTCATTGATCCAGATGATCGATAAGGATGCTGAGACTGCAGTGTCGGATTGGGGTACAAAGTGATTCCGGGAATTCTCTGATCCTCAGGGTGTTGGTGGTGGTATTAGGCTACAGGTTCATCACATTTCTGGCGAGCTTGACGTCTGAAGGTTCCTCCTAAGGTTTGCAGGAGCTATGTCCATACAGATTGAAGGTAAGTCTACCAGGCGGTCGCCATAAGGCAACCCTAACACGTCTCATTGCACATCAGAACGACATCAATCTTGTTGAATGTACGCGTGACCCATACTGGTGACAGCGTATTCACGTGGAGTATGCCCAAGGAAAGCAGTTGTGTAAAGTATCGAAAGATGCACCCAATCCAAATTCCTGCGAGCCTTCTGAGGAGTTGACGCGAGACTTGCGTATTTGCAGCGACTGCCTTGGGTTTGATTGAAATTAAGCTGCCGGTCATTGTGACGCCAAAGTCCTTCGGTGTTGGGTCATTTGACAGTTTTTCTCCATCTAGATTGATGTTTAGTTCTCTTTTTGCGCATCGTCTTTGCAAGGTGAACGAGCTGACGGTCCTGGGTTTGCTGAGTCTCAAGTCCATCGGTGGAAGGATTGGCTTACCATGGGTAACTGCTAAGTAAACATAGTTGCTATCCACCCAGTGGTTTGTATACTTAACAAGTACTTAAGTAGCTATATGTCTGCAGGATCTGCATCAAGGGGTATCCTCGGTGTAGAGTAACGAGTACACATGGAGTTGCTAAAGCTCTGCCCCCCCCCTCCTTTCTAAAATAAATGCCGCCGTCTGTTCCATCGAACTTAACAGAAGTGAATGCTATAACCACCATTTCAAGACGCCTCGCACAGTCAATTCTGAACAAACGAGTAGCGATATGTTGGTGTCCTCGTAACTTGGGGATTGAACAAGTTAAAGCCCAATCCACCCCATCCCCCCCAAAGTTTTTAAATGTTTAAAAGTGATGAGTGTAGTTGAGTGAGTGGAGTGTTATATCGTCCATGAGTCTTCCAAACAGGCCCCATCACCCATCTTGGAGAAATTGGTGTTTTTTTGCATATTATGATACTATATTCACCAGCTCTTTTCATATACCAAATATTGAGCAAAATACATTCCAATGTTTAGCTATAATAGATTTTCACTTTGGGGCAATCATACCACAAAGCCATGAAGTCTTCCAAACAGACCCAATCTGCATTCGTAGGTTTGCCTGTATCTGGAACCACCGCCGGCTGCTTAATTAATGAGCGAGCGATCAATGGGATCTGCGAGATTCAGTCTCCTCGGTGATCACGGGGGGGGGGGGGGGGGGGGCTATATAAGTCTGGTCGAAAGTTTATATAGTACAATGTGGTGTACTGTATCTGAGACGATTTTGCCCCACTCAAAATATTATAAATTGTCATACTGTACTGTAATACTGTATACTGTAATTACTGTGAAAATTACAGTCTCTGTAAAAACTGATTCAATCAAAACACTGAAAAAATATATATTTAGGCGAGTTATTACAGAGATTGTGATGTGTATAAAAAAGAATAAAAACAAACACTGACGACATCCTAACCTAAGTAGGCCATCCCCCAATGTCAACCAAATTTCCGCGTGCTTATCCTGTAACATTCAGTTATTTTGTAAAACAATGCGATAGAACTGTAAAATATTAAAGTGAATTTGAATGGAATCCTTAAAAGCTGTTGGTTTATGGGTTTGTTGGCATAATTGCTCCCATAGTTTCCTATAAGATGTACTTAGTTTGTCCTGTAAATAATTATACTTGAGAATCCATAATAGTGGTAACAATGTTGATATAATTCCAAGTTCAAATAGGAGCCCCTCTTCTAATAAATTTAGTCGAATATCCCTCGAAATTGGACAAAGTGTGGCAAACTTTTTATTTATATAAATTTTTAATTACGTTCAATTATTGTCCTTTTTCTGATCCTTTCTTTTACTGTGAAGCACACGTCTTTCGTAAATACACGATGCATGTATAGGTCAGTGGTATAAACAAATATGCATTTAGCTGCATGTGTTTCTTTTACCAGACGTAGATTGTAGGATGTCTTGACTGTCTAAGCGACGATCCGGGCGATGAGACTGCAAAAAGGACTCCACATGTCCAAATACAAACGCTTCCTCCCGGGGGGATCAATCTTTTCATTTGCTGGCCCCCGTATGTGGAATATGCTCACCCAGCAAATCGTGAGGCTTCCTACTCCTCACAGTTCAAAAAACCCTCAAATCCCATTTCTTCCTTCTGATAACATGGTACTTAGCCATATTATGCAGTTATTTGCTTATTTTTTTTGTATCATAATTGTAGGTGTAAGGCCAATTGTAATGCGCTTTGAAATTCCATGATAAAGCGCAATATAAATATTGTATTGTAGTATTGTATGTATGTACAAAGGAGCTTCGTTTATCAGTTTTGAATATCGCGCAGTTGAGTTTATTTGGATTCGGCGGGTATAATTTTGTCGCTGGTGCGAGCATCAGTCCTCGGTGATTCCCAACAACAATTTTGGCGGGAACATCTAATTCACTAAGTGAGTTGATTTCTAGTTTACGAGAATCAACATTGATTCACGCAATCAAGTTTACGAGAATCTTGCGAGAATCGATTCTCGATTCTCGCCGAAATTCTAGCCCTGTTTTTCATATTTTTTATGGTTTTATACATAATTTTAAGAATCTTTATTTTGTAATGATGCAAATATACGTTTCTGAAATATTTCACAAAATCCCCTTATTTCATTTGAAAGTGATAACACAAACATACCTGTATTAAGTTACGGTAATTGATGCAAACAGTACTTTCCCAGTTACACCTGTGCTGAAATTATTGATTGTTGAATGTTGTAATAAGTACAAGATTCCATTTCAAGCTAGTTGGGTAATTCAATTATAACACAAATCTTTACCAGAAAGACATAAACATCACTTAATGCAGTAGCCTATTTTCACTTCAATTTTTTTTTTATAGATCATTTCAAAAAATCTTTTTGAAACCCTTTCACGTTTTTGGTATGACATTTGTCCTTTTTTAATTTAAATATATCATTTGAAAGGACTAATTATATACATAAATTCAATGTTCTTATATATTCCCTTTATGGTAGCATAGATCGTGGTTATTAGGTCTTTGTTCATACAGAGGATTCCCAGGTTTTTGATTCCTAGTTCATCGTAGATAGTCTTACCTGTTTAAGAGTACTTACATGATTAATTTACAGCCAATTAACCCTCGTCTACCCGAGCCATTTTTTTAAACAAACTCCCGAAGGAGGTGAGGTGGTTACCACCCCCTGTGATTTTCCGTTACTGAACATCCGAATCCTTAATTTGGTACAAAGGATAGCTTAGCGTTTCTTCATTTCCATTTGTACTCAAAATAAGTACCAACATCCCCATTATGACTCACTGATGGCGTCATATTTGAAGCGAAAGTGGCGAAAATACTGAATATATGGTGGAAATTATATTTTCGCAATTTTAGCGACCCAAACACCTATTATAGCACTACATGCTCTCATATAAAACTAGTCATTTCCCCTCATGAAAATGTGATATTCTTAACCTTTTCTTTGGGATCACCTTTATCTTTCCTATACCCCGGTTTTGGATAAAAGGAGCGAAATATGTCAATTGACAATTACATTAAATAATCTGGCACCAAAAAGGGGGGCTTTAGCTAGCCGGGGAAAACATGAAGGGGTTGCTAACCACCCCCCCCCCCTTAGGTAGACGAGGGTTAAGATCAATAATGCAATGTAAAACCAAGAACATCAAAATCTTTTTCGTTTTTCCTCTTTTCTTTCCTATATTTTCCCACATACCTACGATATTATTTTGAGTTCCAGCAACTTAGTTGATTAATAATTTCACTAATTTGATAATTTATCTGTGTTTACTAAATAAGCGCAATAAAGTAATATGGTTTTGAGTACATGTAGACAAATTATCATTGACATTTTCAGCCATCTCAATTAAAATACATGAAATTATTCAATAAAATTGAATGCAACCCAATTACGCTCATTGAGTAGATACAGGAAATTATTTTCCTTTCAATTCCAATAACGAAAGATGTTTAACATGAGAAAATTATCATTCTGCATTTTCAATAAATACCCCTTTGATAATCAGAAAGATGGCAATTTGAATTGAAATCAAACGTCAGAAGTCTTGTCGGCAAACTGCCATCTTAACCTCAAATGGTTAGTTTTTTACTCATAGAAAGTTTTCAACAACAGAAAGTATAAGAGCAACTACTCTAAGAGTGCTGTGACTCCAAAGGTGAAACATATACGCAATGATCTGTTTGATGACAACAATTAAATAATATCCATGGGAATATCAATTTCATTTCAAATTGTTCTGATATACACTCCGAAGTCGTTTATTTTTACGAGTTTTAGATACGTCATTTGACACTAATTGCTAATATACTCTTCCTATAGTTTTCGTTATTTGAAAGTAGTAAGCCTACATGAATCTTGTATTTATTTTCAGGTAGAACCGTTTGGACTACTTGAAAAAATTTAAAACTAAAAGTACCATATGTTTAAAGCGTTTTTTTTTAGTTTAAATTGTACTGAAAATACAGTATTCATTATAAACACGTGTTGTATGTGTCGACATTAGAATTTAAGTGATTTTCGTTCGGTCCGAACGCCTCTTAATGTAATACAATATAATGACTTGATACACTGCAAATCCGTTGGGTAAAAGCTGTTGGGTAATACCTTGCTGTTGGTCAAAAATGGTTGGTTGCTTACCGAGTGATCATGAAATCTGCATGCATAATTTTGTGGTATCTCATGGCCATTATGTGTTTTGGTTGATAACAAGATTTCAGGACTTCAATATCTGAATATTTTTTTATACTTGCTAAATTAGATGACCACCAATTAGTGTTGGTTCAATTTTTACCAACTTTTGTGTCAGTTGATATTGAAACTAACGTTGGTTCCAATATGAACCCATTTTACCAACATACTTGCAGTGTAGTAAGATAAAGCTTTCTTCTTTGATGAACATGGATCTTTGATTCTTTTACTCTAAAAAAGTATCAAAATTTATACACCTTCAAAGCAATACACAGATAAATCACCAACTTCCACGAACGTTTATGAAATTTAATTTATGTCCAATAATTCACAAAAACCCAGGGTTTCAAACGCTAGACATACGCTTAAATGAAGCACGTTTCATCATTCCAATATGTACACATAAATTCATTTTCCTAAAATGTTTTCAAATTTTAGATAGGCAATTCATAATTCTCGAAAACATCAATCGCCCTATATTTCGAAATGTGACTTTTGGGTCGATTGGCCTGTTGGAGATTCGTGACGCTATATAGTAACATATATAGTAACAGGCTTGCCCTTTTACGACCATCAAAAATAGTTTACAATATGTTTACACGTTATCACATGTATCAAAAAGTTGCAAATTGATTGGGCTGATAAGAAACTCTTAAATGTTAATAAAATAGTTTCGTTTTTTAAAGCTATGGAATCTCCCGCCTTTGACTCCATTTTGCACACGCACTGTAGAGTATATCTGTACGACATCATGGTTGTATATTGAACCACATAATGTCCACCATTATCTCATTATATGTTGTTGCCAATGGTTAGACTTACAAGTCAAGTTAATTTATGTCTATCCTTTGGCTATTCGATTTCTTGTCCTTGCAACAGATCTTCACCGGTAATGTTAACAATAAATCGGTAGTTACGCGATGTTTTCACGAACCAGTGATGACAAACACAATACGTATTCTCCCAGTAAAGTGGCATCACGGAGCTTCCTTGCGTTTTGAACTTCTTGGTTGCCAAGGTATGTATTTTAAATATTTTCATATTTACTCTTCAATCATTGGCTGTAACTGAGTTCGTAAATTTCTACGGACAAGGAATCGGTTAGCTTTTGCCTCCAAGACCCATGGGTTAAGTCGTTTGTTAGTTCTGGAAGGCCACACTAAAGTGCACTTCTAATTTTGCTGATTTAGTAAAATAAAAATTATTTGTCAAAATCGGAGTCTGATTTAAAATAACCATAATTCCAGTTTTTGTAATTGTTTGTTGGTGTTTGTTGATTATATGAATTATGTCATATTTTTTCAGTAAATCCATGTGGATGCCCATTAGGTGTAGAAAACAAGGCCCACTTTTAATGAGTATAATAACGTGTCCAGCTAAATGTGAGACTATCCGGTGTGGCAAACAGCTCGCTTGAATCAGATTCCCATTAATGGAGCTCCAGGTGCCTGGAATGCTGAAGTAGATGATCTCAATCAATGGATTCAGGTGTATATTGGAAATGTTACATCCGTCAGTGGTATAGTCTTACAAGGAAGATATGATGCAAATGAATGGGTTACGAAGTACACGGTGGAATACAGTGATAGTGAATCAGACTGGAAGGTTATTTCAACTTATGGAGAAATTGAGGTATTAGAAAGTAGTCTAACAGTGAGAGAGAGACAGAGCGCTAGAGAAGGTGTTGAAACAATGGAAGTTAGCGAGACGGAGAGAGACGGGAAGGCAGGGAGCGAGGGATAGGGATGGAAAGAGAAATTAATGATAAATGGAAGAGACAGCGAGATGAGAGAAATAAAAATACAGGGTATATAATTAACAGATGATACCAGTTGCAAACTATATTATGACGGTTTCATTAATGTAGAATTTCACTGGCAATTCTGATCGTGTTTCTACCAAGGGGCATTGCTTTCAGCACCCAATAACGGCCAGATACTTACGAATTAGACCACTGGAATGGCATAACCACATCAGTTTACGTCTGGAACTTCTGGGCTGTCAAGGTAATGATATGTACGTTATATACTATTTAGAGTTATATAGATTTTGCGTACGGTTGAGCTATCTGAAAGAAACTGTGCTTGTAGACCACGACCACTTTACTAACATCGCGTGGCAACTACCCAGTACCCACACTCTAATTTTCAGAAATGTAAATGGGTGTTTCCATAAGGTGACACCCTTTTCTGACATACTTTTCTGACACCCTATGAATTCGGAAACCACACGGTTTATGTGGTTTATTCCGTTAAGGTCCGTTAAGGTTTCCGAATTCATAGGGTGTCAGAAAAGTATGTCAGAAAAGGGTGTCACCTTATGGAAACACCCAATGTAAATGCTAATCCTTAAGTCCAAGATAAACAGAAAAATACCCGGGAATAAATAATCCAAAGCTAAATTTTTCAAGATGTTTTTTTCAGAAGTTTCCTAATGTTGTGCGAACGTGCCACATCAAAGGTCCCCAAGAGTCCCTTGTGCTATTTCAGGAATAAGGAGGTAAAGGTTGTACACGGGGTCAAATTTTAAAATATTCCATTTTTGTTCATATGTATACCATCGTTTGTGTCATGCCATAATGATTAAAAAGGTATAGACCGTATGCAATAGCCAGCCATGTTGGTGGACAAGATAGACGCATTCCAGTACTACAATACATTCACCTGTCAATGATCCCTGTGCAATCGCTAAACATGGATCGATTGACAGCTTAATGTATTGTAGTCCTGGAATGTATGCATCTTGTCCACCAACATGTCTGGTGGCTGACGTCATATTGAATACGGTCTATAGTTTGCCCTATCAACGACTTACGGTTAATGAACTATATGGAAATAACGACTCAAGGTCATACTGGGGGTGAAGCTTCAGAATGCTCCGATTCTTTTCAAAAACTGAAACTCGTTTTCTAAACTGAAAATACATATTCAAATAGTTCAAGTAATTTCCTCACATGGTTATAGGGCTCATTATGACAGATTACTATGAGGGTCTATGGGAGGTCACAAGCCGCTGACCTATAAGGTCAATATTAAACAGATGTAGATGGAGTGATTGATTGTTTTTCACTTTAATATGACCTACAACATATACAAATTACTTTGATTAAAATCAGACTGTTTACCTTACGATGAACATGTGTTAACCCTCGTCTACCGAAGGGGGGGAGTGGTTACCACCCATTCAGGTTTTTTCCCCGGCTTGCTAACACCCCCTTTTTGGTGACAAATTATTTAATGTAATTGTCATTTGACATGTTCCGCTCCTCTCCATCCAAAAACAAACATCCACCGGGGTACAGGTAAGATACAGGGTGATCCCAAAGTGATGGATAGGGGGGTGGCAACCACCCCCCCCTTTTCGGGAGAGAGTACCAACATGCCTAGCACAACACAGGAATATCACAGACACTTGATTTTGGTACCAACAGCTAGCTATGGTCCTCCTCTTTCTATTGATACCACAATGAGTACCAACATGCCTAGCATTACGTCACAATGACATCATAAAGTTTGCATGTCAGCAAAACTGTCAATTTCCATAGACACACATAGGGAAAATTCAATTTTTCGCCAAAAAAAGTTAGGAATATCCGATTTTCTTGCGGTTTTTGGCTTCATTTGATGGGAAATAATAAGTTATATTCAATGAGAGCATTTGAAGCGCTATATAAGGTTTTTGAGGAGTCACTCAAATTGCTAACATATACATTTTCCTTCCTCCTCCCATATTTAGTGTTTTCGGACATAGTGACGTCATAATGGGCATGTTGGTACTTATTTTTGTACCAATAGAAAGAAGAAACTCTAAGCTATCCTGTGGTACCAAATTTACAGGAATCGGATGTTCAGTAACAAAATCACAGGTAACCACCCCGCCCCCCCCCCCCCCCTCGGAGTTTTGTACAAAAAATGGCTCAGGTAGACGAGGGTTAACCTGTATTCCTAAACCTGAAGGTCAAAATTTAGGCTAGAAGAATGCAATAGTCAATGATGTAGCTCAATTGAATCATTTCAATTTCGTACCCCCGTTTAAACCTTACCCCCCCCCCTTTTCCTCGATTAGCACAAGGGGGACAACTTCGGGACTTTTGATTGGTTGCTTCCCCATAAAATAAGAAACTTGTAAAACCAGCTATGGCTTACTTATTTCTGCCTTCTGCTGCACGGATCCTAAAGTTGCTTGACGATTGTAGTTAGGGACCAATCAAGGTTAGTATTTAAAACATTGAAATCTCGAGGTCTTAACATTAAAAATCATGTCAGTGTGAATTCAAATCTTTTATGATAAATCTAAGGCAAAAAAGGATTTATTGAAATTTTATATCTTTTAAATCCCCGAGTTTAGAGAACAGATTGGTAAAATTTTGATTCTCTTCTCTCGTTCTTTCTCTCTTTATTTTTTTTTTCTCTCTCTCTCTCTCTCTCTCTCTCGGGGCGAATATAATTTATCTCTGAATTATGTTTATCGTAAGGCAAATATGAATGGCGATTGAATGGAAGCTCGCCATACGATGGAATTCTAGAATTACGTCCACCAGGTGGGAGTTGGAATCCCGTAGTGGCTTGTTATTTGAAGTTTGTCCAAAACTCCGACTATCTAGAACAAGCTGGTCATAGAATATGTCAGGAACTCGGATACAAAGAGGCTGTTGATAATTATGAACAAGTGCGATCTAATACAACGAGTAAGGTATATTCCATTGACATGCCGTTCATAAAACATGGTGGTATCCGTCGTGAATCAATCGGGGAATACCTCCGATTATGGGATTCATCTGATGATTGTCCCAATTTTGAGATGCTAAGATTGAGATGTGCACCGGGTATGTAAGATTACTGTAATACGTTGATTAAAACTTGTTCTAATAGAATGTCGCTGTAATGTCGTAGTAGTCAAGAAAATGTCAAATAAAATTTCGTAACGTGGCATGCTTATTCAAGATCTTAAAAGCTTTAAATAGCAAATGCATCTTCTGAGAGGATGTGCACTGGTCTCGAAGTCCATAGAATCACGAACAGTACCGTAAGGATTATACACATAGTCTACGAAGCCATATTACCATTTCTTTAAAATCAGTGATACTGGATGTAAGGAACTCTTTCGCATAATGAACTCCATTAACAGCATTTTGGAACACTCTCCATCACGTGAAGACGCACTGGAACCATCCGCAGCAATAAACTACTACCTCCGATAACTCTGTAGCGTTTGAGAAAACATGTTTGTCTTCATTCAGTACTTTTAGAAAATGTGTTTTAGGACATATCTCCAAAAATTCATGCCTACTTAAAGCCATAAGGATCTGGTTGCTGGAAGATGCACTTGCAGTTAAGTGCCAATCATCACCAAGATTAGTGATCTTTCACTCTAACATGGAGTGGTGGCCGATTGCTTCTCAAACGGCCAGGTCTTAATTGTGATATAGCAATTACCGCCCTGGTTAATTGTGATAATAGCAATTACCATCCTTATCTCCTTTTCATGTTGAGATTATTATGAGACATGTTCTGGAGGAACTCTACCCTATTGTCACTAAGGAGCAGACCATCAGCACTCGCCTTCCTTGGTATAATAGTAAGATCCACAGGAATAGTAAGATCCACAGGTTCGGAGGCGTCTTGAACGTAGATGGCGTAAATTACGTTCTGATGAAGAATATAATTTGCTTATTGCTCAGAAGGACAAACTCAGTAAACTCATTGTTGACACACAACGTGACATTTTTACTTTTCTTTGTTGTACTATTAAGGACATGTTCATAATACTAAAAGGTCTTTTGATTCATCTTCAAGGGCTTTGCCCAGCTATAACTCTGACGCTGATCTTGTAATGATTCCAGACCTTTGTTTGTTAAAGATCAGGTACAATATGACTGTCAGCGCTGAATCTCTACAGTCGGATAAGGATTGCAATTTCTATAGATATTAAATTACTGTCTGAATCTGAACTGTTTGCTGCATAATTGGCTAAATCTCAAAGCCAACTGATCCATTTATCAACAATGTTTCACATGGACTCCTTAATTAATCCTGAAACAGAGAAAAAGACTCTAGAGGCCTCCGAAACGGAGATATTGGGAAATGACAGCTATTGCAGTTGATGGCCATTTTGAATATTTCCAAAATGCCGCCACACGGTCAACCACCGACACCACCTGATTTCAATATTGCAAACAATGTTTTCTAATGGATTCTGATCCTGAAAACATAGCCAATAACACAGATTACGCTCATAAAATGCGTTCTGGGCAAAAATGGACTTTTGGCGGACATTTTGAAGTTTAAACTGGCCGCCACGGGCAATAACATAACCAACGAAACTAGTATTTTCCGAGTGTTTCCAACGGATGCATCGCTTCTGAAAACATATAGGTTAGACATCAGAATCGGTGCCTGTATGATGTCCAGGGGCTGAGATATGGGCTTGGAGTCCATCCAACAGATTCAATGGTTTTTATTTTTTATTTTTTTTTATTTCGGCCCTTTAGAGGCGTAATTATTAACAATTGATATCAAAATTACCAAAACATTGACAAAGTTAAATACATATTCAACAAAAATGTTACAAGATAAAAACATAGCAAAGTGCATGTACAATGTTTTCAACAAATTACAAATTAAAATATACATTAAAATGACATATACAAGGATAATTTAAAAAGAGCAATAGACATTTATCTAAATCAGAAAATGACCAATTGTGATTACCTTCTTCTTAATTCAATGTTTGCTCGATTTTTTAATCTCTTGAAATAAGTAACAATTTTTTAAGTTGATGACATCCATATGTCTTATTTTTTCAAAAATTGCGAGTAATTATGTATTTGTAGATGACAAAGAAGCCTAAATTATAATTAAATTCAATATAAACCGAAATGTTCTTTGATTCAAGTTTACACCTAACAATATGAGGGTTATAAATTAAGATCTATATAGATAAAATTTCGTATATTGTAAGATTTTTGTAAACATTTCCACAATTGTGTGTATTTTTTTACAGGTCATTAAAAAGCATGAGGCAAATCTTCCTCAAACCTTGCAATAGGACAGTACTATTACGATCAAAATTTCCATTATAAAGGTTCTTGTAACAGGAACAAATATTGTATAGAAATTTAAAATTAAATTAATAAGTCTAACTTCATTGACACTTTCCCGTTAAAATTCCATACATTTCAAATTCCACTCGTTTTCCCCAAAAATACCCCATTCTGTTTTGACAGTAAATTTATGCCCTAGAGCGATTGTATCATTGCAACCAACAATTCATTTAAAACCATTTTTAGTTTCATATCTTTTAGATGATATCTGCGAGGGTTGTATCTTGGTTGTGAGGGCACAGGCACAAATTGATCGTTGTTACTATCAAATCGTCCCAAATCGATTTTTGATCGATCGCAATTCCAGAACCTATTACAACAGTCTTTACCTTGCCAAAATCAAACAAGGCAGTTTGCTCGAGCAGGTTTACGTTTAGTTTATTCCGTTATCTGGCAAAAAGCAAAACCATTTTGTAAAAAAATCTCTTTGCAATAAGTATGTTAGAATCAATCCATTTCTTTACAGATATTTGGTTTCTTTTTTAACATTATCCCAAACTATGACAACATAAGACTTGATTTTTAATATTTAGTGGTAAGCTTGGACATTTGTGTCGTACAACTTTGTAGTTACACCACATTTCAAATATTTCATAAAGGAAAGGGGACATTTTTTTCTAAATGTTTAAATGGGCTATTTGAGGAGTTATAGTGTGAAAATAGTGGAGACCCACAAATCTTATTAAACTGCAATTTCATAAGTTGTTTCCAGCTACCATCGGAATCATCAAAAAATTCTACTCATCTACCTTAATTTTAGACACATGATTTGAATTTCTATGTCCATGAATCTTAAACCACCTTCATTATAATTGTTTGCCAAGGTAAACATCCTTAATTTTATGCTTTTTGTTTATCCCAGAAGAAATTCAGAATAATATTTTGATTTTGTTTAACTTTACTGTTTGGTGTAGTGTAAACCACAGCCGACAGTCAGGTATACATAATTTGTGACAAAGCAAAGCAAGGGATTTTAAAACAGAATATTACCAACAAGACGTATCTTCCTTTTTCTCAATTGCTCCGATCCTTTTCATTTTTTCGATTTATCTCCCAGAGTTCATTTTATTAGCTATTGTTGTATTTTTGGGCAAAGTAATACCAATGTCTTAATTGGACCATAGGACCAAGGAATTGATCAAGAAGCAAAATCCTCAGGGTGGGGATTTTTACGACCAAAGAACTTCGGTCCTGTTTCTTATTTAATATAGTGCCAGCCACCTTGCCAAAGTCTTCGTAAACTTGGAATTGCCTTTTTTCCGACGTCGAATATCTTTTGACAAAGATTGTAGTGTCATCGGCTAGTTGGACAAATTTTGATCTTTTTTTAGAATTGTTTATTTTAATGTAATACCTCCAAACAAGAATGTTGCCGATATAATACTGAGATTCAACTGCTAAAATGAATAATAATAACGGATTAGCGGGCCGCCTGTCTTATGCCTCTTTCAACAGGACAACGTTCAGACACCCATCCATTACCCCAAAAGGAAAACTAAAAAAATGTACATTGCCTATACATTTAATTTCAACCCATTTTATAAAGGATTCCCCCACACCATATTTCAAGCGAAATTTATATGAAGGAGGAAATTAAATTCTAGGCGTGTCGAAACGCTTTTGGAAAGTCGACAAATATGAACATGCTTCTGTTAACACTTCATTGTTTCAAGATTAATAATGTCTTGGGAGCATACGAATGTTCTGACCAATAAACCTCCTGTAAATTACCTGTTTGGTCCCTATAATAATCGAACTAATCAACCTTTTTGTAACCTTTTTGCTAGTTATCAGATGCCATTCTGATAATCATAGTTTAGAAGACTTAGTGCGTCTCCAAAATGTAAATTTTCAGATCACCCTTTTTTTATAATAAGGTTATGCTGCCTTTCCTCTGACTGGCGGACAGTGACACAAGTATAACAAATTTAACGAAATTAAAAACAAACCACATAGATCTTTAAAGAAAATCTGATACCTATTCTATTGGCAACCATCAGAACCAGAGTTTTGTTTATTTTATCACTGAACACAGCAAGGTTTACATTATTCCATATGTGATAAGGCCCTCCACAATATTTACTTCAACCTCCACTACGGTGTGGCACTGAGATTATAATATATGTTGATATTTCCTCACGTTTATTATTTGTGAGAGTATCATTTTTTTGATAAAACATAACAGTTTCATTCAGAATATCTTCTTCTTTCGGGATGGTTTGATATTTTGCATTTTTTATACTTGTAAGCTGTTTTTCTGACACAATTGCTTTTTCACGAGTAGGAAATAATTGGTGTTTCTTTCACCTTCTTCAAACCATTTCCTTTGTTCTTATACTAGCCACCTTTAAATTTTTGTTAAAGAGATTCAATGGTTAACTTTAACAAATATCAAAAAGTGGGATTCCCCCCCCACGAACACAAAACGATACCACGCGCGAAAGGATCGGGGTGGGGTGGGGGTGGGGGTTGCAACAGGGGGGTCTTTCTAGCTCATGCACTGTTACGGCGCCAATTGAAAAAGGATCTTTAAAAGGGCTCCAGCGCTTGCAAAACTAAAAGATGCGAGTTTCGCGTTCGCATTGCGTCGTGACCAGGAGTTATAAACAATTTTGACCATTAATTCACTGGTTTGTCTATTAACGGTGGGCAAATATTGTCAAGGGGCATGCATATATTAAAAATCTTGTTAGTATAATATAGGCATGTTGGTACTTCATTGTAAATCTGGCCGTTCTGGCTTGTGCTGTCGTCTTGTGGGTGTTGTAGAAGAAGAAATTATATTGTTTTCAGGGCGGGAAGGTTTTTGCCCTGTCTTCTTCGCCCCTCCCCGCTAGGCTCTAGTTACGCCCACTAACCATGCAAATTATTTTAGGGAGTGTCGATTAAACAAAATAAAAAATAGATAGACCGTTGTTCATTGAAGATATTTTGAAACATGTTAATGTAAAACCACTCATGTGTTCGGTCCACGTTTTCAGACAGGTTATGTGTAGTAAATGGTGATTGATTAAGCCAAACACTGGGCGTCCCGAAAGGGCGAATGGTGAAATACAATTACATGTAGGTCCAAAGCCATTGAGAAGATAAAGAGGCACATGTTTGAATTGCCCCCCTCTGTCATGAAAAAAAGGACCAGTATATTCAAGACTAATACGCTATTTGAAACAAAAACCAAATGATTATATCTTTGGAATTGAACGTTTCTTATTGTTAAAGTTATTTTATGAATCTTGTTTAACAGATGGCGATAAATCACTTCTAGTAACTGGAGTACGCTTGGTTGGAACGCAGAGTAAATTATTCGGGAGATTACTAATCAAGACAAACGATGGCAACTGGGGAAACGTGTGTATTTCATACTCGCTTATATTTAACATTGGAACTATTCAACTCCTTCAACATAACCTGTGTCAATATATTTCGAAGAATGAAGAAACGAGAATCAACGAGGATCAAGAACAGAAAGAACACGTGTATCTAATGCATGAGATTGCTTTATTATTTGCCCATGTGAAAGGGAATTGCACCTTTTTTAATCAGTTTCCTACAAGTATAAACTGCATGTGGAGTAAGTTACGGCAATAACAATTCTCTGCATTTTATTTGAATTTATATTTGCACTATGTATTTTATATGCACATAACTGCGATAGATATCTTAGATAAATAGAAAGCGTATTTTGTAACAATTGTCTATCTCTATCCCTGCCAACTATGCGAGCAATTTGGTTATAAACACGGGTAGTTTAACCCTCGTCAACCAAAAATTGTACTTACCGATCCTCAAATATGTCTAGATAATGGCATCGGAATCTCCCGTTATAAGATAATGTCACCGATTATTATCCACATGATGCAGATTGGGGGGACGCCAGAAGACCCCAATGCAAAAAAATGCCACTTTCAATTTTGCACCAAAATTACAACTATCAGTTCACATACGATCGTCACTAATGTTATAAATCAAATAAATGTTAGGGCCACTCTAACGATTGCAGAGCCAGAATATCACAAAATTCCATGCTATATATTAAAGACGGTCATATTTGGAAACAGTTGTACCTAGTTGAAATCATTTGAAAGAGTTTACACTCAGCTTTTCCTTTGTACCCAAATTCCCTACGTATTGAACATTTGCGGCGGATGTCTATACATAGTACGCAATGTTTAATAATTTTTATCATTTCTACGAATGGTACTACAATTTCAAGTCTTCAAAAATGCTTTTAAAAAAGTAAGTACTTGATATAAATTAATAATCTTAATTAGAAATTTGGCAATTTTGACGTATGTTGCATAGCAGAACACTTTGGTATATTAGATTAGTGACGGATTTTGAACCCCTGCCCATATAATTTATACTTGTATTCCCCTAAGGCTTTTTAAATACATTTGTTAGCTAAATACTCATTAAATTTATAACTTGACAAAGCAAAAAGCACAATATGTCAATTGATTTAGTAAATATTTGCTAATACTAGAAATTTTACAGACTTGCGATGACTCATGTTGGTTGGAGCGGATGTTTGGAAAAACGCCGGCCGATTGTTGTATTCAAATGTGCGGCTGCTGATAACGCTTGGTATAGGGGAATTCAACTCCGTCATATGTCCATGAAACTAATCGCCAATTTGCGTAAATTTTTGGTGTGAGGATAAGATGAGTAACCTTTCCAATGTATTACCACTCCTTTATTAAGTATAACATAAAAATAATTGGAATTGTTAGTTTCGTTTCTTAATCGGATTTGGTCGTGGAATCGTTTAATGTCCTCGGGGATGTGGGGCCAATGTGGTGCAGTTGATCACAAGCGCTCCGCCTCATATAAGCATAAGTGTGGGTTCGAGCCCCGCTGTGCCAAATTTGTTTGTTACGCACTTGGGCAAGGCACTTACCTCGCTTGCCTCGTCTCCACCCAGGTGTATAACTGGGTACCGGTGTCATCAAATACAGAGCTCTCGTGACTGAGTAATCCTACACCCCAGTTATCCATTGTATTCTGTCTCTCTCTCCATTGAGTGCTGTACGCATCATTTGTTTTAGCACTGTGGCCCAAATGGCCTCGTCGACAAGGTCACGCTTTATAATTCCGATACATGTTGACATGATAGCAGGACGATCTCTATGGGGACACCCGGTTCTTTTATACGGCATATGCGGGAAAATGCAATCAGACTCCTGTGGCGGAGGAGTAGCGAACCCCCACAAGGCAACATTATATAGGGAGTCTGGCCACAACGCCGCAATACAGAGAGATGGGCCTCCGCCTGCGGAGCCCACCATTTGAATTTTTGAGGATGTTTACCGACCTTTAGAGTCGTGATTTTTCAACTGCGATTTTCTCTCGTAAAAACAAACATGTTTTTTGATTTACAGTCCGTCACTAGTAATACACCCAACGATTTAATAGTAAATTCGAAAGGGCTGGTAACCTCCTTCCCCTTTTAGCGGGTAATGTTGTTACAAAATCTGACCTATATTATTACAACCAGTAACGGGCGATGGCCTTCAAAATAAAATCCATCAGTTCAGGTTATTTGCGAGGTTAACGTTCACCTAACCAAGTTCTTTTAAAGGTGAATATTCCGATCGTCTTTGCGACCCTTAATTTACCCGAAAGCAGTACCTAAAGCAGGGGCAGCATATCATAGGGGCCTTATTTAAGGAGTTCGTTTACCCCACTACAGAAAAGGTTTAACACCTTTGATAGTTAGTATGGAATCTCTATTTCAATGCTAAGTAGTTAGTACTCTCAAATTGTGGTATCACTTTTTTCAATAGGGCCAATTTAAGGTTACACATTGGTCAAAGTAGCAAAATGATCCAATCAAGTTGTATTGTATGCCATATTGTCCATCTAGTCAGAAGGATTCCAAAATGT
>JAMKCH010012829.1:0-63486 GCA_023653785.1 Ophioderma brevispina
CAAAGTTGATACCTGTCAATTAAATTTGTGTTGACACCAATTAGAATATAACTGGCCTTTACTCAATAGCCGGTACCAAACAAGTAGTGATGATGTTTTTCGGATATACAACACAATAAACAACCATTGTCAGTGCCGATTATGTGGGCGAATTCACCATAGTAATAATATGACAAACTTAGGGAGTGTTTGGCTTTTTACTTCTCAAAATTATGCCCTGGTCCTACACTTTGAGCTCTTTTGGATTGAATTCACAAATGTTTATTTGTAAAACTATCTGTTGGTGACCAACAAATTGGTCAAAATACTTTTCCCGTATCTAAGTAAAGGTAGCGCGTGGCGTATCTGTTACGTAGGGCTCGTACAAGAGGTCACAGAGTGTGTGGATGGTGTATAGGGCAAAATTGAACAATAAGTGCAAGAGGCTAGAGAAAGTACAGATTAACAAACAAAAGATCTTTAGGATAGTATTCTTTTAACCAATGATTTCTTTGGCTAGTTTGGCGTGCTATCTAATTAAGATAGCACAGGAAACTAAACCTTAAAGGAAAACATTCGAGATGTTAAATGTTTCCAAATGGTCTCTCAAAGGGCAGATAAATGGAAAAAATGGCTAAAATGATAATAAAAAGTGCTAAAATGATAATAATTATGTAAAATTTAGAATTATGTGAAGGGTACACAAAGGTGTTTTAAATGTTATGTTTGCTTTAGATTCAGAAAACTGCCCAAGTTATCCTGCTGGGACTGCTCACATTTTTGAGATCAAAAATTTAAATTTGTGAGCTAGGGTGAATTTGAAACAGCATATATGAGAACATTGTCAGAAATAATTACACCACCAAGAAGAAGATAGAAAGATATGCTCCGAAGTGCCATATTGGTATGAAAACAAAGTTGAAAGGAGGGGGAAACCCTGACATTTTTTGTGTGAATCCTTTTCACACAAAATGTTCTTTCTTCACAGGCATTACATGTGGCATTATTGTAACAGTATATTCATGTAATGGATGGTTTATTTGTCACTCTTTGGTGGATTCTATTTATATGGTCCTATGTATACATCATAACAAGTTTCTTTAAAACTGTACCAAACTGTGAATACCCCCACATTGAAATGAAAAAGTTGTCTTATGCTGAAAAAAATTTGGACTCTGAAACTCTACTTTAAAGACAACACATACAAGCTAAGATTTCATCTAACGCAATATTCACGGAACCACCCTAGGTGGCGTAGCTCACGAATAGGGCTTTGGCGGAACACTTTATACATTAGTAGAGAAATACCACAGTAATGACCTAAAACGCCACAGATATCTATGAGTCGCAACATTTTAACAATGTATCGCAGGAACGCCTAGAATGGTTTCAACAGGGTTGGAAACGCTGAAAAAACATACGAAACAACATACATCTGAGCCAAAAAGTGAATTTATGATTTTATTTAATGCACGTGACGTCACGATAAGCATCAGAGGGGGGAAGGACGAGCACCGGGGAGGAAGGACAAATGATCACATGATTAAGCCGTCTTCG
The DNA here is from genome assembly GCA_023653785.1 of Ophioderma brevispina. Lineage (NCBI taxonomy): Eukaryota > Metazoa > Echinodermata > Ophiuroidea > Amphilepidida > Ophiodermatidae > Ophioderma > Ophioderma brevispina. The sequence continues at coordinate 1,537 of JAMKCH010012829.1, forward strand.
GAAGCATTCGGATGCTGGGAAACGTCCACACAACAATCTTTTCTCTTCAAATTGATCCAAATTTGACCGATTGGGTAATGTTTAGTCACAACTGTTTGACCCCATGCAAATCGGTCTATTTTAGTTTTTATAGCAATTTAAGCAATGGCGACACCATTTTGACAACTGATATAGGTAGGGACATGCAAGAGCTATACCGCGCAAAAATCAGAAAAATCCATCATGGAAAATCTTGCCATATAGACACACAAAGGTATAATTTTTTGTATGTTATAGCGTCTCTATATGCCTATTCCCATAGAAAAGCGTGTAAAACTAAGTTTATGAAAAATCATTTTGCCCGCAAGTAAATTTTACCAAATTTACACAGGATGTAGTATGGCATAAATACTCCATAATTTAGTTGTCAAAAGTGTGTCGCCGTTGATATTTTGTTTTTTTTATATTCTCGTTTTGTCATAAGAAATGAGACTTTCAAACAGCTGTGAGATTTTACAATCAATCATTATCGCTACGCAAAAGTTGCAAATTTAGAATGTTTGGCGTTTTGTTTAATTAGGTAAGGTTTAACAAATTTATTTTCAAAAATTGACCAAACTAATCCCGCCTGGCGGAGTGGATAGAATTCGCCTCGTGACCATGCGATTCCAGGTGCGGAATCCCACACGGTTGCGTAGTGTTTGTTCCTTCCTCTTTCATCTTCCTATAATTAATAATTTTAGCCACAAGGGTATTCAAGTTTACTAATAGATTTTATTTCATTTGTTTTTTTGCGAAAAAATGTGTTATAGGCTGGATCGGACCATGATGCACATGAATAGGGCCTACACTCGTACAAGACGAAAGTATGGTGAATACCGTACCAAAGGGTGGTGAAAGATGGCGTAACACTAATCAAATATTATGCATGATGATTGTTGATGAAAAAACATCCCAAAATCAGTAGGTGAGAGTATGCATTCCCCGTATGGGTAATGCATCCTCTCACCACCATAACCCTTCATTCATCAACAACAATCATTCTCCAAGCACAGGAGCATACACAAATTATGTGCAACATCAAATCAGTTCAAACATGTAAGGGCCCTTGGAGTTTTTGGAATTTTCTTATTGATGAAGAATCCATGCAAATTTAGGATTGGCACTGATCTATAACCCATCATGCCCCCATGCACCCCGGCAGATGCCACAACATCCTATAAATGTACATCTGGCCCACCTTCATCTGGCCGACGCAACACATGGCCTAGGCCTATCTCTAGTTCCGAAAACTCTGGGTGGTGCAATCTAAAGCCAAAGGTTGTGTGGGTCATTTGAGGTAAATTAATATACAACACCAATTAGATATCATCTGGATTCCCAAGGGAATCCAATGTACAAAAGCTTCTGAGACAACTCTTGGCCTGTTGGCCATTTGTTTATTCAGCCATGGTCCCAGAAAGTTTTTTTCCTCAGGAGCAAATTTTTAAAAGTCAAGAGGCCCCTTTTCCCATCAGAAAAAGAAGAAGTCCTTTTCACCTTCAAGAAAAAGAAAAGAAATCCTTTCCATTTTCATATTCACAAACTTAAAGTTCCAAAACTCCGAATATAATCACGAAGTAAGAAAACAATTGTACCCTTAAAAAATGTTTCTCATTTACTAATTTTACATTAAAACGTGTTACGGTGCAGTTTTGTGAAGCAACCCCACTTATATAACAGTTCATTTGGGTCAATTTGAGGTAAAATTTAGCAGTAAAGATTTTACGGGAGGAAGCTCAACAATAAAGTTAATATAGTATATTATTAGAAAAGCGATCTTTTATGCTGGGATGGGCGGGGTGATCGGACAAAATGATGATGTACAATTATCTCTCGTTTATTAAAGTCGATAGCTGCTCTGTGACAGTAAGTTTATTTGTATACATGTATATGTTAACATCAATGTGACCATGCTCTTGTACCACAGCAGCATTTTAAATCGTTCTTATTTCCGCGAGTTATCATGGATATTGATGATAAGCGGGATTTCAGACGAGTATCGTGGGTATTAGTCCATTGTAGCATACTAAATACCACCCGTTGATTTCGGCAATGTGAATTGAAACGTAAAGAGAAATTAATCTCCTTCCTTGTTTTGTGTGAGCTCTATAGACTACTAAGCTCCATTCATTCTGTTTCGACTGAGAACATCCTGTCTTGACCAGTGGAACGATCTGGTCACGTGTTGGAAGATCGCTTTTGGATGAATCTACATAAACATCTTCACATTCCGGAAATATTCTGAAAATTACTCTTATGGTTATGCCAGGGTCCCAGAAAGTTTTTTTTCCTCAGTAGCAAATTTTTAAAGTCAAAATTTCCTTCACGTATATACATCCTAAGAAATGTATAGGCACTCTATAATGTACATAATGATGTTGGTCATAAAATCTAATACCCCATCTAGTATCGTGTTATGGGATAGGGTGAAATGCATTTAAAATCATTTTATTTTTAAATTAAGGTACTTAAATGGACCTTAAGAACTGAATTATGATTCAACTGGAACCCTTAAGGACTGCTGGAGAGGCGTGAAATGATGGAAAGGAGACCCCTGGGGTAGTTTGGAAAGGGAACCCTATGGTAGTTTGGAAAGGGAACCATTGGGTAGTTGGAGGGGGCCCTGTGGTAGTTGGGAAGGTGACCCTGGGTAATTGGGAAGGGGAATCTGAGTGTGGTTGAGAGACCCCATGGGTTGTTTTTGGAAAGAGACCATGCATGGGTAGCTGGGAATTGGCCATGTGATGGAAACTTTCGGGTATTTGGGATATAAGGTGGGCGGAGGTTGTGTTGAAAAGCACGGTGCATGGGTAAGGTTGGGAAGAAAACACCTTGTTAGTTGAGAAGAGAATCTAGTGTACTTAAAGACCAATATCAGTGATTTGCTAAATCAGCAAATCGAAAAAATCATCAAAAATCAGATTTTAGCAATTGTACGTAAAAAAAGTGCAGTATCCTAACATACCTGGCAAATGATAAGACAGAGCAACCTAAGTTAAGGACAGAATCAGAGCTTTTAGTCATTACTGTCCGAACGGGACATTACTACAACCGTATGAATGGCGAATAGTAGCTTGGAACACTGTCTTTTCTTTCCTTTTCTGAATTCTCACAGCTTGTAAAAGGTAACTATGAGAATTCTACCAATTAGTCTTCACTTTGAAGCTTATTCCTGAAATTTCAAACTATTTTCCAAATCACTGATAGTGTCTTTAAGAGGGTGGTTAGTGGCAGATGGGGAATTGGGGGCTCTGAGACAGTTGTATGGGGATCTATCTTGGGCAGTTGGGAAAGGGATCATGCACTCTTAAAACTACCTCGTTAAATATGATCTTACACAGTTTCTAGTCAAAAACTTGACCAGAATATAGTCAAGCTTGACCAGATTCTGGTCAAATTTTTACATTTTATATTCCTCACTCTACTATAGGCCTACAAAAGGGAAAGAGCCTTTGTTTTATATCAGTCTTGGCTTGATTGCAAACATCCAGAATCTAGATGAGTATTATTGGATTGGTTCTCTGTCACAGCCTTAGGCTGATGATTATGAATTTATTTGAAATTCAGAGCTATACTGCAGAACTCTTTGTGGGCACTTCCTCATCTTGAGTTTTAGCTGATTATAGCTGTTCAGATAAATTCCTCAAAAATGTCTGAAAATGAGGAGTTTTCTCATTTCTGTTTGTTTTTTTTTTCTCATCTGCAATATGATTCTTCTGAGGAAATATTCCACCTTTTTAAATAAAATATATTTTGGACATGACACTTATATAACTTCACCTTTGTCTGAAACAATTTGCATTTCCTTTAAAATTCCTCTTTTTCTGAATCTGTGGAAACATTCCAATATTTTGCCAAATGATTTTCCTCAGCTCTGTTAATATTTTCCACATTCAGTTTTCCCTCAACTGAAGTGCGAGTCAGTGAGTCTTCTATATGAAATTTGGGATTATTACATTTGTTCCTTTCATAGGAACTGTTAAATTCTCCTCAAATCTCGTCAATTCTCCTCAACTCATTAAGGCAATTATCATCTTGTCATTTTTTCCTCATGTAAATCAACTTAACACTATTCAAGGGAATTATTTTCAATATTTTCCTCAATGTCCTCAGTTTTCTTAAACTCCCAGAGTCTAGAAATTTTTTGCCCTTTTCCTCATGCAGCATTAGCATGAGACAACTGTAATAGCAGTCACATCGTTGAGGAAATTTGGTAATTTTTGATATTTGTTCATTTCTATATTGTTGGATTTGTATCATTCTTTTTATCTACTTTTTCATTTTTTTCCTTACTCATTTCCACAATTTTTCTCCTTTTTGGGATTTCCTCAATTCTTTGTGCCATTTCCTAGGAGCGGTGCTTCCTGCTCCCGCACTTTCTGGGACCCTGATTCAAGCATCAAAAGGTGCCATCCTTTCTTAATGTGATGTTTAAAAAAATAATGTGAAATATCTATTTTGGTACGTAATTCTTTTTTTTTTTTTCTATCTCCCTTGACTGTAATCCTAACCCAAGCCACCCAACAACAACAATACAGGAGATTTAACACCAACGTCACATGTAGAAAAGCCAAGTTTACCCAATTCCAGAATAATGTAGTTAGAAACTATACCCTCGCAGAATTTGGGCACAATAACATTATCTCATTTCTAAAAATATAATACTGAATGAAAAACAAGTGCTGAATTTTGAAATTTACAGTCGTAAATTGATGACCAGCGGCCTGTTTGCCGAACATTGATCTGTTGTTCAGGTTCTCTTTAAAACGCAGCTGTAACTGCAACTATCCATTTTTTGTGTCTTTAAATTCATACCTTGCAACTATATTTCGCTGGCATTCACACCAAATATATTTGATTTAGGTTCGATTATTTGTTCCGCTGAGAGCACTTAGCGTAAACAAGCATGACTTGACGCTGTGTCTGTGTGGATGTGTTTACGGTTGTGAAACAAAAATTGATTTGGTCAAAAGGAGAAGTGTCACTTCACAGGTAAAAAAAATGGGATGTTTCATTTCCATTGAACCGATTGTGTATTTAGAGGGGAAAAAAACTTTGACGTTAATATTGATATGTTTACATTTGAGAATAAATGGCTGGATTTTTTCAGGGAATTTATATTTTTTCTGCTAGAATGAAATGTTATTTATTGACAATTAAGGGGTTACACTAGCCTACAGTGGTTTTTAGTGCATCTTCATTAATTAAAGCAATATTGGATGATCTCCCGGGGGGGCCACTTGTATTCAAAGGTGGATATGATGCTTGAACACAGACTTACAAAATCACCCTAAACACGTAATTTCCTCCGACTATAAACATACCCTAAACAAGTATTTTTGTCTGTTTTTGAGCTACCCAAACAAGGATTGTCGTCGTCAGTTGTTAATAACTAAACAAGTAAGCAATGCATTGTGTCGTAATATAAGCTAATAATATCCTTTATTATCTTGATTTACTTACAAATTTTTAATGATTTTGATCTTGCTAATTCAAATTAAGTACTCAAGTATTGAATACCCTCAAACCACATACATCAAAATTTCAAGATTAAGAAAAAACATACCTTTTTGTCCAGATTTTGCGGTTTTTGAACCATAAGGAAATGCACACCGCGTACATCGTCGTTGGGGAAAACGGGACCCTTGTACGTGTTTTCTTGTTCACCATCATGTCCAACTTGGGAATACAAGTGCCCCCCCCCCCCCAGGATTTCTGAGAAATGCCACTAAGACAAACTTTGTGATTTTTGTCTTATTTATAAATAAATGTTTATGCATTACAATTTTCAACTTATTTGATTTGTTAAATCCTAAAACAGGACGAAGAAAATTCTGAAACAATTAAGAAAATCTACTTTTACAAACAAAAAATAGGGAATTATGATGGTGATCCCCGATATAAATGGTCAAAAATCCTAATTTAAAAAAAAATTTGAAATCTATAATATACCACGTTGAGGAAGTTTTAGGTGGGATCCCTAAGTATAATTGTAAAAATTCTAATTAAAAAAATGTTCATATCTGCAGGATATGACCATGTGGAGGGAGTTTTAATTCATTAAAAAAAAACCTAATGACATATCTCAATCTCAGACATTGGAAATGGAAAGATGTGGTCAAATGAATTGCTTAAGAAAACAGTCATGTACAAAAACACATTCCTAATGAGGTGGACTTAAAGGGAGGAGGAGATTTTTTTGAGGATACAAATTTCTCTCAAAAATTTTTTTTTGACAATGGATCGGTGGAGATCACCTACCGAGAACATTTCAAAGGTTTATTGGACAAAACAAGTACAAAAGAAAAACAGCAAACCTGTTTGAATTTGGCCTGCCTATTGTAACAATCCTTAGTCACTGGCTACAAAAACAAGTCAAAAAAGACAAACAGCAAACCTGTTTTGAACTGCCTGCTATTGTAACCATCCCTTTAGTCACTGGTACAAAAACACATTCCTAATGAGGCAGGACTTCAATGACAGGAGGGAGATTTTCTGACATGCACGGCAGAAAATACCCAAACATAATCTTTTGGACCTAAAGACAGCCTCTTCGGCTATTCATGAGGTGATCTAATACCTGGTAAGCATTCCATTATGCAAAAACCTGGGTTCAAAAAAAATTGGGGGGCCCTTCCTTCTGGAATGTCCCGTGTCTCTTTAAAGTCCATGGCCCGATCGCTAATAGCCTCGTCCCAGGGGGACCCAGAATTTTACCGGAAGTTTGGTACCGGTATCAGAAGAAAGCTAATATTCTAATTTACCCTGTGAAATCTTAGGGCTAAAGGATTTTGGTTTGGATGTTATGAGAGAAAATATGCTCCATATATTGCAACTTTTTGTGTCATCTGCATAGGGATTGCTTTGGAAGTGTGTCTGCTGCATGTGTGTGTATGTGTATCTGTGGTCAAAATGTTGACACAAATGTTAACCCTAAACATAATTGCATGGTGCATCCACATAATTATGTTGATAAATTTTCATAATACCTGGATTAGTGTTGCTTTGGATGTGACCTTGGTGACCAGGCCCGTATTGGGGGGGGGGGGTGTAGGGGTGTGCCCCCCCCCCTAAATTCCACACAAGAGGCAAAAAGTCCACTTTTTGATTATTTATTTGATAAAAGGTCCAAAATTTAGAGAAATATTGACAAGAAAGTCACCATTTTGGTGGGGAAATGTTCAAAAAGTCGAAAAAGGACTATTTTAGGGGGTTAAAAAAGTCCACTTTTTCGAAAAAAAGGTCCACTTTTTTGAAGTCCCGCACCCCCCCAAATAAATCCTGAATATGGCCATGTTGGTGACCTTGTGGGACCTTTGTTCCCATGCACAAACCATGATGGCAAACAACTCATGCATTTGGGGACCACTGTATTTTTTTTAAAAAAGGGCTTTCAAAATTAATGCAAAAAGCATAGTTTTGACCAAAATCGAGGGTGCCATACATGCAAAGTTTGCCAGTGTCTCTTTAAAGCTTATTTGAGACCTTTTTCCCAGCAAAACATGTATTCCACTGTAATAGCCTCTCTGCATCATTTACTGTGGTGGGTTCCTTTCCTGTCCCCTCTCCCCTTTTGGACTCATAACTTTTTTTTCAAGATGCCCCAAGTGCACATTATTTTTTTAAAAACCTGTCAAGGCAGGGTTTTGTCAGTCATGTTATTCAAAGCAATCAAAATGAGGTAACCTTCAGAAGAGTCCTTTAAGGAATGTTAGACTCTCTTAAAAAACAAGAAGACACATTCCAATTACTTGTGTTGAGTTAATCAGCTATGGCTATGCGACTTGAAATGCTATGTTTTTAAAAATGGGTAATGAATTTCCTGTTTTCCTAGCAAACTAAACTTCTCTACAAACCGGATTTCCTGATAATATGCAAATTGAAAGGGAGAGCACGGTCTCGGGAGCGTGATCCTGTCCTTCGGATGTTTGCTTTTGGTGCAAAGGGCTCCCAGTTGGAATCCTGGTGGGGCCACTTCATGGGATGCATACTTAAAGTGACAGGAGATGATTTTTTTTAATACAAATTTCTCTCAATTTTCACTTGGTGGGTTGTAGAATGCCTACCGAGAGCATTTCAAAGGTTTATTGGGTTTATTGAACAAACAAAAAAGAAAAACAAAAACTATTTTTGAACTTGCCTGCTGTTGTAATCATCCTTGTAGAAAAGCATGCTTTGATTTTTCTATCATGCACGACAGAAAATTCTAAATCATCTTAATGTAATAATCTTATTACCTATTAGGCTTATTCACTTCAAGTGTAAACATTCCATATATGCAAAAAACCTGGGTTCGAAAAAAATTAGGGGCGCTTCCAGTGGCATATCTTGGGGGTGCATTCTGGGCGTGCACCCACCAGGTTTTTTGCCAAAACATGGAAAACCAGGCGAATTTTGGCTATAGGTCCTTCCGCCCCCATACATTACTGGCAGTAGCGTAACCAGCCTTATTTTCAAGGGGGAAAAGTGGGCCAAATATATTTTCAGAGGGGCAAGAATATATTTAAGTTTGTTAGTACAGTAGAGGCATATGTTGTTTTCACTGTAAATTGGGAGGAAATTCTTGGGGGGGGGGAGGAAATTCTTGATATTAATCAGAACAGCACTAATCAGTTGTTAATTTTTGTACTAGCACAAATGATATGTTTTATTGAATTAAATCTAAACAAGAAGGCACAAGAAGGCCATTTAATGTCAGGTTTAATACACAACACCATATGCCTCCATTGAATGTTCTCATAAGGGGATTTACACACACAAAATGTGATTAGAATGATTAAGTCCTGCCTCGGTGCTGCTCTTAGTTATCTTAAAATCGGCATTCAAAGATGTTCTAAAAATGGCCTGGTTCAACTCTTTCAATCTGGTGTACTCAGAGATTTTGAAAAAAAAAATATTTATGTGCACTAATTACAAATAGTTATCTAAAATTAAAAGCAACCCAAGGTCTGAGAGTATTGTATTTTTGATGCTGTAAACCTTTATTTATAAAATTGGATCCCGACTTTTATTGCACAGTTGTGTTTATTGTATGATCATACATTTGGGCTTAACCATTTCACGAAGTGATTAGTCAGTGGACAAGAATAATGCAAAAACTGATTTGTTAGAAAATTGAGGAACGTATCCTCAGAAAATCTCTTAATCAGGCTTTAAGTGATAATCGGCAGATGGGTGATCTAGACCATCCCACAGTGCATTGCCATGTAACATAACTACTGAACTCTCTACATATCATTAGTACTGAATAATTCGAAAAACCCAAGACCTTTCCACGATAATGTCAAAAAATCCTTAAATACTAACATTTTCTGTAAGAAATTAAAAAAAAAAAAAAAAATGTATGTTGTTTTTTTGTGTTGGGAATGATTAGTACATGGTGTCACATTATCAAGGTGTACTATTCTAATTATATTAGTCATCATGGGATTGGTATCTATTAGTTTAAAGCCTTCTTTGAGTAGCAGCTATAACTCGAAATTCACTGGGTTTTTTTGTGTGGGATCACATGGTATTGGGCAGAACCAACCATGTCAACACACTTTGCCTCAGCATGCTTAAAGAGCAATTTAAAGTAGTACTAATACAATCCTCAGCACTTCGACCCCACCACTCACACCATCAAAACCTGAGATTGGTATCGTTCGAAAGTATATGTTTTTCGGCATTTCAATTTGCAAAATATTTTCTTTCTCAACCAGTCACAGATGTTTATTGGAAGTAGATATGTTTTTTGGAAGTAAAATATGTTGCGAAGGAACTTTCATTAAAGAAAAGAAAATTAATACTTTGAAATCGGGTGGAACACCTTTAAGTGTTTTTTCTTTAGAAGTAATACTCATGTCAAAAAATTACCACCCTTTCCCTCATCCTAGTATATTTTCACTGCAGTAGAAAGCCTGCCAGGAGGTTCGGCGGTCTTGCCAACTTGTGTTTGATAATTTTTATATGAACCTTGTGCCAATTATTTTCTGCTGATCACGTTTGGGTTGCAATTGGACCAAGCATCAGGGATGAATTACAATCTTTAATCAAAATGACCAGAACAAACTACTAATACCGATTGGTCAAAAAAAAGTTTACACTTTTTTCTTATGCAAATTTCTCAATTGTGGGTACACATATCAAATTTTGTTGAAGGTATTTATTAACTACAATATCTTGTTTTTGGACCCTGGTGAAAAATGGCGTTGAAAACAAAGCTGAAATGACAAAATGACCGACCATTAGACAAAAAAGTGTAAACCCACTTTGCAACTGTTTGCAATCACCAATTATATCCAAAGATTGATACACTTCCAACATGGAGCAATGGTCACCCCATCATGGGACTTGGTATTTGTTAACTCTTCTGTAATAAAAAAATCCTCAGTTGTAAATTGCCGTCATTTTTAGAGCTAAACATGAGCTACAGCTTTCAAAAGTGATGATAAAGTGACTGGACAAAGCAAGCATTCACAGTCCTTTCAAATTCTATCCAATTGAAATCAACTTATTATTTTGCAAATGGACATTAAAATGTATTCAAATATTCAAGTGTTTACAGCTCTTTGGTTCAGTTCATGACTGAAATATTCTCATCTCTCATTTATTTTCAAAGGTTAAACACCTCACACAAACATGAAGGGTGGTCAGTATTTTGTTTACTTGTTGTAGACCTACAGTTCATTTATTGTTAACCATCATGAATGCCCCATAGACTTACGTGGTGCAAAGTGGATTTTGACTATTTTTTCTACACAGCCAGCCATTTTTTTTTTATTTGAGCTTTTTTAATGTTTATTTTCACCAGGTTCTAACAAGATATTTTGGGTTTTGTGTTGTTAATATAATAAATATCTTCAAATGAATTTGATAGGTCCACGCCACTTTTGAGAAATTTTAAGCAAAAGTGTAAACCTTTTTTTTGGACCACTCTGTATATACAAATACAGAACTTTGATAGCTTCGCTTAGTCTTTCCTTTGAGCAAGCTTCAGAGGCAAAACAAAACCATGTATCAGCAACTATCCCATTCCTAACAGATTGCTTAGTCCCCGGCAGAAACCTGACTGAACCTAAAAATTTTGATATATTTTTCTTATTATTGTTTGTATAGCTGGAGGGGTCTCTTTTCAGAATCTTGCCGGGTGGACCTTTGTCCACCCTGGAAGGTTTTTTGAGAAATTCAAGATGGCGTCCCAGATGACCGCCATTACATATTTTCAGATATAACCCCTTCATATATTCAACCTATATATCATTTTGGTTCTAGTCATATGTTTTGGGGTCAAATCCAATTTAATACCAGTTTTTTTCAAGACCAATGAGGGTTCAAATCATGAGCCATCCAAATGGCTAGATGGCTGCCAATATACTGGCCACCAATTCCATATTTTCAGCTTTAACTCCCGTTATATTCAACCTACATAATAATTTTTGGTTCTTTAGTCTAGTTTTTTTTGGGATCAGTAATCATATAAGACCATTTCAGACCAAGGATGGTTCACGTCATGATCAATCCAAGATGGCCGCCAATATGGCCGCCAATAATGGCCACCATTACATATTTTTTCCCTTTAACTTAAGCTTTGGATGATACATGGGTTCCTAGTTATGTTTTTTTGGGTCAACCAATCCATTAGAATCAATCACAAGACAATCGAGTGGTTCACATCAATGACAATCCAAGATGGCCGCCAATAGGCGCCAATTACTTTCTTTTTTAGCTTTATTTTCATATCATATTTAAACCTAGGATGATAAAATTGGTATCTAGTTATATGTTATTGGGATCAACCAATCCATTAAAATCAACGCAAGCATTAAGGGCTCACATATTATACAATCCAAGATCCCGCCATAGGGCCACCAATGTGGCCCGCCAGAAATTCTTTTGTGCGTATTGTGGTGTCTAGTTATATATGTTTGTTTGTTCAAGGGAATGCATGACGCTTTTTCAAGACGATGAAGCATTTTGCATTGTGGTTAAATGTAATATTGCTATAAGTGAGGCTTTAAGCTAAAACCTACTCTAGTTTGCTGTGGTAATGCGCTTGTCTTATTACAGGGTCAATTCAACGCCTATTTCGACACAAGGTTCGTCAGGATCACATTACATATATATTAAGCCTGCTCCCTGTCAATAAGTCTGGCCATTTCACACTTCAGCCTTGAAACGACTCTTTAGCAACAAGAACTCCGAAAGTCTGAAATCGGCAAAGACACTGAAAAATGCATAAACAGGGTAAAGTGCTTAAAATGGACCGAAAATAAAGAAAACAAATGCACTTGAACGACAAAAACCTGAAATTAGCTTGAAACCCTGAACAGATTGAGGTGACAGACTGGTGAGACATTGAAAACCTGCTTCAAAAACAACTTTTGGCTTCAAACGTGTTTTCTTCACTGTATAGCAAATTACCTACGATACCCACTGGAAAGTTCGACGACCCCTGTCTGCGCACGCATCGGGGGCGTTGATTTAGAAACCATGACTTCTGGATCATTTGGTATGCTCTTTCCATTCCATTCCACCCAATCTTTCCCTCCACCAGGTTTGACTCCATCCACCCGGAGGGAGAGCGAACACGCGTGAGCCCCCGCCTGGTCGGCGCACGTCACGCTTGAATGGTAAGTATACGGAGATTATGGTGATTATGAACTCTCCCCTGGGGAGAGGGGAATCCCCTAATCCCGATACTTACCATCAAGCCTGAATTTGCCACAGATTGCGACTGGTAAGTCATCCCGATACCAGAGTGCTCGGGTCATAAGGCAAGAAGCGGGCTAGGGTGATATGTCTCGCCTGGAGAAGGTTTTGAACAAAAAACCAAGGAATAAAATGTTGCACTTCACGCGACTTCAGTAAAGTGCTACTGGAGTTTGTCGACTGGAAGATTGTGGAGGCTGGCTGTGGGGACAAGGAGTCCGATGAAAGTATCCTAGCTGCCTTAGACCGCTGCGTACTAGAATGTATCGGAGAACAAGCCCATCCCATTGCGTCCTGGTATCTTGGATAGAAGTTCCCCGGAGGAGGGGCCAAGTAGCACCCGCCTGAGATCTTACGTCGTGCGCTGTCTATGGGTGTCCCCGTCCGACGAGCCTCCATGCTAGCGAGGCTCTCTTTGATGACTGCCATGATCCATCCGGCTAATGTCGTCTTGGAGGGCCGGCGAAACTGCTTCTGAGTTGTGAGGAAGAGCTGGTCGTGAGCTACCCATAGGGCTGAGTCTTGCTGAAGTAAAACTTCAAGGCTCGAACTGGACACCAGGTCCGTCATCGCTGTGAGCCCTCGACGCTGTTCCGGAGATGGGAGGCGATCGGCCGTGGAGTGAAGCTGCGTGGTTGATTCTTGGCCAGGAAAACTGCCTCAGTAACGAAAGCGTGCAGCGTTCCCTGTTTAAGTTGAAGGTGATTCTCTCTATAGACAAAGCAAGGATTCCGATACTCTCCTCCCTTTCCTGAATGCTGCGGGGGGGGGGGGGGGGGGGGGGCGGGGGGGCGACAAGGGAGAGTGGTCTTCTTGGTGTGTCCACTAAGGACGCCTATATACAGAGGCTCCTAATGAGGCTGTAGATATGCTGGATGGACTGAATTGGCCGGTCCAAGCTGGCACTAGATACCGTTCGGGAGCGGCCGTTTAGTCAGTATTCCCTTGATTTAGATCATGAATCGCTGGCTATTTATACACGGTGATGCCCCCGGTGACGCCTCCGCCAAATCCCAGAATGGATTGCTGAGAGAGTTGCTCGCCGAGGGTCCACTTGGCGATCCCTGCACCAGTACCGGTACTTGACAAGTCTGGACTTATAATCCTCCTTGTTGTAGGTCTCCTTGCTTCTCCAGTCAGATGGGCAGATTGGAGCGAAGTCCTGCTGCTCTTAGGGCGTGATGAGACTAGCCTGCAGTCATGATTGCATACGCCTCAGATATCTCCATCAGAATGAGAACCCTCCGGGGTCTTGACGCAGTCCTTCCTCAAAGGAAGAGTCACCAGGTTGGCGTAAAGCAGAGACCGAAGTCTTGAAAACCACGGTTGCCAAGGCCAATTCGGCCACACTCAATCATGCGTCAGTTTGCTTGTCTTGGTGGAGCTTGGGAATAACTCAAGACTAGGGGATCCCCCCGTTTCGGCAAGGCCCGGGCCGTAATAACGGTATTTGGGCCCCCGATAACGGGAAGACCGGTATCCGTTTCTAAGTATCCCGGTGAACGGTAAGGCCCGCCGTAATAACGGTAGTGGGGCCCCGTTGACGTTAAGACCCAATATCCGTGGGGAGTCTTGGCTCACGAGCAGTATGGTCGAGAGCTGGGCGTTGATTTAGCGGCTCTTGCGAACAGGTCACGTGGTGGGTGATCCAGCCTGTTGAAGACCATTCTGCATTACTTGGGGTTTGAGGTGCTACTCCCCCACTACCCTGGAACTCTCAAATGTCCTGCCTTCCCCGACATGGCATCTTCCCGGGTTCTGCTTGTCCCCAGGAAGGTGAACGACCCGTCAGGGTGGTCTGATGACGGAAACGCCCTCCAGGACTGTCTTTAAGGCACATGTGTCGACTCCCGTATTCCTCCCTGCTTGTTAAGTGGGAGACGACCGACAATGATTGGCCGCACTGACTAGGGCGTGACCTCCCTGGACCAGATGGAGAGTGTCTCAGTGCCAGATGAACTACCCACAGCTCCAACGTATAATGTGATGCTTGGTACAACATTCCTTGGTCCAATCCCGAGAGTGGCTTGTCTCCTACGTGGGCTCCCACTCGCTCTTTGATGCGTCCGTCATGAGAATGAAAGATGGGTCTTGATGTGGAAAGTTCTCCCCCGGCGTGGATTATCCGTCTGAGACCCCACCGCTACGCTCTTCTTACTTGTGGGACGTCTGGAATACTCCTCTTGGACATCCGGTCGCGAACATTGAACCGCGATAGACGTGCAGCCATACTACTCGCTGCGAATTCTCACCGTGTTACCACCGTTGTCATACTTGCTGTGAAGCCCAGTAGTGTCTAGTCCAAAGTTGTCGGTGCTTGGTTGAGTGTCATGAGGGTCCTGGGCAGCGCTGCGTCCGTGGATTCGATGCGCTCGGCGGTCGTGGAAAGCTATTTCCCCCTTTTGAAGATCAGCGTCGCCCCTAAAAAGTCGATGCTCTGCGAGGAGTGCTGAGCTTGTTTCCCTGGAAGGCGCTGCCAGGAGCCAGATCGTCCAGGGAGACGAAGGCGAAATGGCTCTCCGCCTGATTAACTCTTCTACAAACCTTCACTATCATGATGAATGCGCGAGGCGCTGTTCGACAATCCGCACGGGAGGCACTGGAACTGATAGAACGAGCGGTCCGATATAGAAAACCGAGCCACTTCCTGTGTGAGGATGTATCGGAGTGTGGGGAAGCAATCCTTTAAGCCAAGAGGGGATGCTCCCCTGCTCCGTTGAGTCCCACTTGAGAGCTGCTGATATGCGTCTCCATCTACACTTGTCACCACGTGTGAAATAGCCCGCCATGTTCCCCCGCGGAAAGCACACACTGACCACCTAATATCGGTGCATTTTGCTACCAAAATGTACAGCTTAACTGTGTTCTTTCCAAGATATGATGGAGTTGGTAAGTGTATATGAACACTGTTATGAACACTTGTTAATTTAACGTCTTTTCTTCAAGCATTTGCCAGTGTGTTGAAAAAGGCAACATCTTCGTTTATTGAAAATGTGATTGAGGATAGAATTAAGCCAAGATTTGAGTGAGTTAAAATTATTAACATGACTAATATGAAGTTGGATCATTGCATTCACATGTATTGTGATATAATCATAATTTCACACCATGATTCAGTGCTCAGCTGACGTTTAAGTGTTTTCTCCATGCCCATTTCTCTACCCAACCCAACGAATGAAACATGTTTCATTGTCACCCACAAGACCCCAACCCGCTGTAACTAATATGAATAATAGGATAGAAACCACAAGTACCACTATAACTTAATATGAAGCATCTTCTAGCTCAAGCCATAATTCGGCGAATATTGGCATCCATCTTGTTTGACCATAACGCAGGTCCTCACTGGTCTGTAACTTGTTTTAATGGGTTACTTGACATTAAACCGTGTAACTGGACACCTCTGATATATAAGGTTACATATACCCCTGTAGTTCATATTGGCTGCCTTATTTCATACTTGTGGCCTTATTGACAGCCTCTTGGATTGAACTAATGATGTGACCCACCAATGGTCTCGCATTGTTTCAATGGATTGCTTGCCCCCCAAAACCGTGATTTGACACGAAAAATACCACAATAGGACAAATAGCAGGTTTTTCACAGCTGAAACCATTATTTTGGAGGCATATTTGCGGCCATCTTGGATTGATCTGATGTTGAACCTTCAATGGTCTTTGCAATTGGTCTTAATGGATTACCTGACCCCAGAAACATATGAAAGACCCAAATTGTTATCCTAGGTGAAATATAAAGGGATAGCTGATAAGCTGTAACGGCGGCCATTTTTGGACGCCATCTTTGATTTTCTACAAAACCCTCAGGGTGGACAACTTCACCCGGAAGATTTGAAAGAAACACTCCAGCTATACAAATCAATCAGAAAAAACTATATACAAACTTTTTAGGTTTTACCCTGAACAATCCAGTTTCCTCTGCCGCCTACACTCGGGAATGTAAAAACCAATTCACTCCCTTGTTATCCCAGAGATCTCTGTAGTTTCTAGATAAACCCATTTTGATTTGTATTCATTAATAACTGTTCTGATACAATTCATGATGAACACTTTTGTCATCAGACTTATGGGTCAATCTGCTTGCCACTCGCCCCATAGTTTAAGGCTGACTCCGGAGATTGTCTGAGGAGGGCGCCCTCAATTTAAAAAAAATAGTGTTTTTGCATGTACATTAATTGCTTGCCCATCCCTACTCACTGGTGATGAAATTGCTAAGCTTAAATCGAATTCCTTCATTAGAAAATCACCACAGTGTTGATCAATTCCAATAAAATTCCAGATCCGGAATTTTTTGTTATACACAGTATCCTATGGGACTATACTACACATAATGTTTACTGCATCAAAACGAAAAATCGATTCATCCTCAATTTTCGGAATTGTGCATTTTAGTTACTATCTTGTTCTAGTTGACTACTTTTTCATTATTACACAAAAAATAATATTTCGAAATCTCTGAGTCAGACTTTAATTGGGTAAGAGCATGTGTGTGTAGTACTGAAAAGGTCACTGATTCGAATCCAACCGGGAGCACATTATTTTTCAGACCGTATGTGCACGGCTTATTCATTTACAGGTTGATTTGAGTGTGTGTGACAAATACCAAATATCCCAAATTTGTAGCAAAAGGTCAGGGTACTTTTCTCCCAGGGGGAGGGTTTTCTCACATTGGGCTGTGTAATGGGTATGCCACTTATAAGACCTTTCATTTCAGGTTCTTTTTCAGTTCAGTGACCCCAGTTTAGGACCATTTCAGTTTTCCCGAAACCCTACTTTTTCATGTCCAAAGCCAAATCCTACCAACTTTTTCATTCAACGCCTCAAAAGTATGGAAATTGAGGTAAATCGCGGCATATTTCTCTGAAATTTTCAGAAAATGTAGCTCAGGAGACCTCATTTTTTGGACCTCAAGTCCGCTCCAGAGCTTCAATTGTTAATTCCGGGCGCCCCATGGGTCCTCATGAGACGATTACCCTCCTCGGACCTGTCTTAGTATAGTCCCCTGAAGAGAAATACGTATACTACTGGAAAAAATTGTTATTGAACTGATTTTTTCTCACCTGACATGCAGATACATCATTAACCCGCACTATTATAAAAATATGGTGGGCAATTATCTTAAGTCTTGGTTCTGGCACGTTTCGCGTCTAAAGTGTGTAGTGAATTTGAAGATATTTGTTTTGTCAGACAAGAATTTGAATGTAGGGGCAATGTGATAGTGCTGTAATGTCCTGTTTGTTTGTTATTTTGATGATGGCAGTAAGGAGAATAGAAGAACCAACACTATATCAGTGTTTTTGGAAATTTTCAGTGTAGTGTATTTGGTAATCAACATGTCAGCTCTGCCCTAAACACGTGCATCACATGGGATCAAATTGCAAACATTTTATTTTAAACATGTTTAGATATAAGGTGTTTAATATTAAACATATTTAGACTTGGAGTATTTTTAATATTTTAACAGTGTTTAAAAAATGTGTGCAAATAGTGATTAGAAAGGGGTTTTTAATAATAATAGCGAATCACTGTTGTTACAATGAAATAATCCACACATAATATAAATGAATCCAAACTAAACTTGTGTTTGCTTTTTTGAAAACAGTTTGGGACTGTTCAGACTGTAGATAGAGAAAAACTAAAAATGGTATGGAGACAATATGATAGGAATAAATGATAAGGGAAATGACTGTGACTTTGCAAACTGTACGACCTATACGTACTGTCATTGATCACCATTTCCATACCATTTAATAAATGGCAGTTGGCAGAACGTTTGTGAGAAGGAGAGAATCGAATGGTAAAGCAATTTCTGAATGGCAAAAATCATTACATCTGCCAAAACTTCACAGTTTATGTCCAAACGTGAACATTTTCACCCCTAGTGCCAACAGTTCGTGGGGACAAGGAGAATCTCAGAACTCCTTCCCCCACTTTTGGTGTCACCAAAGCATGTAATACACATGTACAAGGCATATTTTGTGATGTGTAATCCTCCTGTAAATGACAATAAGTTAGACGTTTGGTCTACCATGTTTGTTTTGGAAGGAATGTGACTCTGAAATTCTGAAAGTGGAACCATGGCTACACCATTTTTCAAGAAAAAATGGAGGGCCACTCTGTAGCTGTATACCTGTGGGTCCAAATTTTCAGCCATTTGCAAAAATTTTACATAAGTTCCCAAAATTTTGCAAATTCTGATAATTTTGAATGTTTTATTTTTTTTATTTTTGGGCTATTTTTGTTTTTAAAAAATTTATAACATTCTGACCAATTTGACCGGAAAAAGTAATTGATATTAGGCCAAAAAAAAAAAACAACAAACCAACGAGTTTGCCTCAGAAGAATTGTGAAAAAAGGCAAATGCAGATTGTGCTTTTGCTGTGCCTGCCCTAAGGCAGGAGCACACATAGGGATACTTTTTCCACTGTCGTTTGATTCTGTTGTTGTGGATGTCTGTTGTTGTCTGTTGTTATGAAAAGGGTAACATTTGTGTAATATCCTCTTACTTTGATGGATTAAAGTGACAGGAGGAGATTTTGTTAAGGATACAAATCTCTCAAATTTCATGGATCAGTTGTAGACCACCTACCGAGAACGGTTATTGGACAAAAGGTGCAAAAGAAAAACGCGAACCTTGTTGACTTGCCTTCTATTGTAATTGTTCCCCATAGAAACCCATGCTTTGACTTTCTGTAGTGCACGACAGAAACTACTAATCATCATCTTATTACATAAAGACGGGTATTCGGCTTATCACTTCAGGTGTGATTTATACATGTGGTAAGCATTCCAAATGTAAAAAACTGGGGTTCGAGAAAAAAAAAATGGGGCGCTTATTACTGGAAATCTCCTCAGGTCCTTTAAACCAAACTTGGGTCCAGGTGCAACAGGGCATCCCCCACTTGTTGAAGTCAAACGGTAACATGCAAGGTTAAAGGTTATTTGAGTTCAAGTTTGTTAAAAATACGGATGAAAATTAAACTGGACCTCATTTGAAAAGTTGAAGTTCAATGTGAACCAAACCTTGGTTTATGGGGTTACATGCAAACCTCATTTGGTGATGAGGTCCAAGGTGACACTCAATGTCAAAGGTCATTTAGGCCTATTCATCAATAACAGCGATATGTAGGCGGACACAAGCGGTCCGAGGGAATCGATGTATTTTGGTATTTTTTAAAGAACATGTGAATGCAAATGAGGATAAAAAAAAAAATATTGCGGTTTTTTAAGGTGAAAATTTAAAAAAAATATGTGAAAGTGAGCAAAAACCTAAAAAAAAAATAATGCGCTATAAGAAAACCAATTTAACAAACTTTTTTTTTGGATTCTGGCTGTCAGGACATCACCTGTATTGTCATTTGTAAACTTCAAACATTTCCTAAATTTGTGGAAAGATTTTAATTGTCTCCAAAGTGGGAACTTTGCTCATTTATTGGCTGTGGGTTTTCCTGGATAGGCCAACTCTGTGGTTGCCACTGATAATGTTGCGTAATTTATGTCCTCCTGAGAGTATAAAATGCTTCCTCCAGTGTTGATGTTAAAATGGGCCATTTGCAGGATGCAGTTTAATGAATATAGCAACTGCCTGTTTTGTTTATAAATATGTAATCCAATACACCTTGTAAAGAGGTTAAAGAGACACTGGCACATTGGAAAAATAGTGTGCCCTCAAGATTTTTCAAAATTGTATTTTTGCATGCGTTGTCAAACTTTATATAAATTAGCCTGCACCTGAAAAGATTAAGACTAAATCAACGTCCTATGAGTGTAAACGAATAGATTATAAAAATGACCACTGGATCATTTTGATCAGCAGACAATGGAAATGGTGTTTAACAGAAGAAAAAACATGCGCAGTGATTCCCGGCATCCACCGTGTTTGACCGGTCGGTGGACCTTGTGGTTTAACATCAATGAGTATCAGTCTATGATATTAATGTAATAGACACATTTTGTGATTTAAAGTTGAGGCCAGACTTAAAAGTTGACAAAATTTTGTATTTTGTGGATGAAAATGTTTGCCTGTGCCCTTAATCTTTCGAGCTAGACAATGTAGACATCAATGAAATATGATTCATATTGCCCCGAATGACCTACTACACAGCTCGCAATTACCCGAACATATTTGAATGTTTAACTGTAAGCAGTGGCTGTTGTTATTGTGTTTGATATTCTTATTTTACATTACCAACTGGTTCCCCTTTGTACTATTTTCCATCTTTTGTCATTTGAATCTTTGATTTTTACTATCTTCAATGCCATCCAGTGTGACCATGTCGGGATAATGGCAGAGGAACATTTTCAACAAAATGTGAAATTCCTTTAATTTGCTCTCAAATGATTAGGATCTTGAAAGAATACAGATATATTTTACACACAAAAATAACATACCACAAAATGGATAGGAGCCTTAACTCTCAACTACCGAGGGCTCAGGTTTTCCCCCAGCTTGCTAAAACCCCTTTTTTGGTGCCAATTTTTTAAATGTAATTGTCAATTGACATTTTTCACTCCTTTTCATCCAAAAACAAACATCCACCAGGGTATAGGTAAGATACAGGATGATCCCAAAGTGATGGATAGGGGACCCCCCCCTTTCGGGAGAGATGTATCAACATGCCTAGCACGACACAGGAATATCACAGACACCAGATTTGGGTACCAATAGATAGCTATGGTCCTCTTTCCATTTATATCAAAATGAGTACCAACATGCCTAGAATGACATCATAAAGTTCGCATGTCAGCAAAACTGTCAATTTCCATAGTACACAGTGTAGAATAGGGAAAAATCATTTTTTCACCAAAAAAGTTGGAATAGTGGATTGTCACATGGTTTTTGGCTTTACTTGATGGGAAATTACTAGTTTTATATATTCAGAGTGTTTTTAGTGCTATAATAATGTGTTTGAGTCAGTAAAATTGCAGAATATGACGTCATAATGTCATCAATGGGGATATTGGTACTTATTTTGATAGCAGTGGAAAGAAAAAATTCTAAGCTATCCTGTGGTACTAAATTTATAGGAATTGGATGTTCAGTAACAAAAACCACGGTGTGGTAACCACCACGCTTCCCCTTAGGGAGTTTTGTTACCAAAAAATGGCTCAGGTAGACAAGGGTTAATAAGAGGCTAAAGACATCCAATAATTTTTAGGCTAAATTTTAGGTTTGCATTAACTTTAACAAAATAACGTTTTCTGCAACATGCGAAAGAAAACGGATTTAATTCGCACGAAATGTCTTTCCTTCCCTATTTTGGTTAATGATACCGCTCACTCTCGGGTCACCTACGTGTCATGCTTGTCTACACCTTTCGTTTGTTTCATTGTGCTCCTCAATGCTTTTTGGCCCATTCACCGTTCAGCCAATCAAATTGCGTCCCTTTGTGCGTTGGTGTTTGCTGTGCTTCTGCGGGTTTTTATCTAGTCCACAGATCGCTGCCTGGCTCGCTTCGGGGTTCGACCGTTAAATTTATCCCTCCCACCACTCCCATATTAGAGCATTCTACTCTAAATTCTAATTCTATTCGGGTTAGTGGTGCGTCACTTTTAAGTTCCTTTTGGAGCTATTGTTTCTTGACCAATCTGATCTGACATTTTATTCAAGCTTGCAATATCATCTTTTTAAATAACGTTTAGAACTTTGGGTGAATATCTACGCTGTGCATGAAATAAGATTTTCTTAATAGGCTCTACAGGCAATCACTTCGCCTGGTTTCGCGAAAGTTGAAAATCAATCAACTTCCATTGACACATTATTTAATAATTGTAATTTTAATTGGCACTTATACTTACGATATCATAGTTGCACTTTATTCAAATCAAGCTCTACAGGAATTCGCACTGCGTTCTCACCTGAGAGCTGCGAGGTCGTCCGCCTCCATAGTAATGACTTTAACACTTTAGTAAGACAGTCAATTAAATAATAATATAAATTATTTGTGTACATACTGGGGTAGCGTCACCAGGTGTGTTAGGATAGGCACGTCCCGCCTTAGCGTTAGGAACATGGTAGTATTGAATATTGATCCCATACTGGTGTAGCGTCACCAGGTGGTTAGGATAGGTAGCTTCGCCTTAGCGTTAGGAGAATAGGTAATATTTGTAATATTTGCACCCATACTGATGTAGCCTCGCCAGGTGGGTAATGGTAAGCGTCACCTTAGCTGAAAGACCAGTATACTCAGTAGATTACCAGTTCATCTTATCTAAGATTTACACATTGCTAATTCAGAAATTTTCGCACAATGCAACTCACAATAATAAATTGTTTTCGATCTTCCGCAGCAGCAGCAGTATCAGCAATTTTCTGTCTTCCTTGTCCTTTATTTCTTGCTGAAGTAATATGCCGATTACAATGAATACAGCAACACTTTGGCAGGTTTTCGCTGGTCAACCACGGGGCCCCTAACAAGCCCACACATGATAATCAACTTCCTGGGAAGCTCCAGGTATGCAGTTCTACCCCAGGTGCAAACATAATCGACATACAGTATAACCATCGCAACCCACAAGTATCAGCTAACCAATAACCCTAGGGTCAAGAAGATAAGCACCAGCAAGTTCCTTGTCCGGGGGAAATACCAGCACATTCGGTCTCAGGACGACTCCAACCCTGGCAATCGATCGTATTAGGGATTCGGAGTCAAGCACCTTACCGACTGAACTAACTGGTCTGGGCATCAAGAAAATCCTGATGCAGCATAGCACCAGCATCCCAGATACTACCCACAGACCCCTAGGAAGACAGCCTCTTATTACCCAACAACTCTGAAAGAAACCTGTGGCAACTAAAAGAAGAGAAGAAAGGAGGCTGCTATCAATATAACAGACATGCATGAATAAAACAGAAGCACATGTAAAAATTTATCATGATGACCTGCACTACATGTGCACTTCAACATGATCAGTTGCATCTTCCATGAAGCTGACACCGAACTTGACCAAAATTTGGATTCAAACGTCTTCATTTCCTCAAGAGTCAAATACTTGAGTCCTCAATTGGCAGCCTTTTGTTTCAATAATCCACCCACAAATTATGTCATCATACCTCATGTGAGGAGTGGCTCCTTATCCATGCAAAGGAAGATGCCACATTGCAAAGGTAATTTTTCACTAGCCAATCACAGCGAGTCTTCGCATGTGATTATTAATTAAGCGAGATACCACAAGCATAAAGTGAGCCAAGTTGTATCTGCCCCGTCCTCGCTTAAAGGTCCTACTCAGTCACGATTGTATTACTTAAAAGATTGGACAAAAGAATGTAGTGTCTGTCATGAATAATTATGGATTGGTTGAATCCACAAAATCATAATATGGTGGTATATAGCACAATTTGTTCCACCATTTAATCAAACTCACAAATTTTAAACATAAAATTTGATTCTTGAGAGAAAATAGCACTATGGCTAAAATGGAATAATATTATTACTAATGTAATCACATAAAATAAACAAAAATAAAAATGTTTTTTAAATTTTAGATTGATTATATATTTAGTTAAATCTTAATTTGTCCAAAAAAGAAATATTTCACTGGTATTCCACCAAGCTATTTTCTACAATAAAATGGTGTTTTACAGTTTGCAGATATTTTGCCCATCAGCACTTGAAACATTTGGTATATCTGCTAATTTTATAATCAGGCTATAACTCAAAATTAAAATGCATTTATATTTATGGGGGGTTATGGGAAGCTACAAGAAACCAACATTTTTATTGAAATATCGAGGGTTGAAAAACAGAAGAGATGTAACTCAGCACTGAAAGCAAATATTAAAGAATTTCTTTAATTCTCACTGTTGTAAGTACGTGCTGAGAAACTGCTTTCCTACTAAGCAAATCTATTCATTACTCAAAATGTAACCATCTCATAAAGCTTGTATCTGGTATGTAAGCAAAATATATATAAAACTTTAGGAAGAGCTATTATGAAACAGCAGAATAAAGAACATCTTAAATTTCTTTCAGTGATGAAGTATGTCCTTCTGTTTGGTCAACCAATATGTTAAAAAACAAGGGTGTGTTCAAATGTTTCTCATTTGCACTTGCAACTTCTCCCAATTCAGGTGCATTTACAAGCTCAATTGTGAAATTAACTTTGGCTAAATTTAAGTTCCCAAGGCCCTACACTTTTGGAAAAAAATCAGTTCACAAACTTAATTTTAGTTCTCAAGACTCACCTTTAATTATTGAGACAAAGTCAGTTTCCTACACCCCTACTTTTGAAAACATGGGCAGCTTATACCTATGCAAACAAAACATATTTTGCTTTCCATCTCTTTCAAATCTTTTTTGATGTTGAAGATTACAGTTGTTTGTGTAACTCCATCATGTAGGACTCAAATTGGGTCATGTTACAGCAAGTGTTTGCTGTAATGAAAGAAACTTTAATCTGTTGTTGACAGTTCTACTATAGTATAGGGGTTACTTGATTACATGTAAGCTAGGAATGATTTGATGCGTGGTGCAGTGGCCGAAATATTGTATATAAGTAAATAGGAGAAAATTAGGCAAATGTAGTGGTTACTTAGACTGGTCACAGAACTTACCAGAACAGAACCACATTCATGTGTCACAGTAGAAGCTTATAGAATAAAGTTATTTTAAGTTACCGGTCATGTTGCAATACATATAGATGTTAACCATTTTCCTGGATCCGTGCTAGGCAATTTCCCAGGCCTCACACACCAAGGATTTTAGCAGTAAAGATTGGCAGCCAGCACACTTTTGTGGGCAGACCAGCTGATATCAGGTTACAGTTTCATTGAAAAACAGCCTAGAGGCAAGATTGTCTAGAAATCAAGGGCAGGTTCTGGCCAGATTTACCTGTATCTCACTAGCTTTAGCAATGGTTCAACTTCACTGTGCTAAAGCAATGAAACTGCTGAAGCGAATCTGGGCTACTTCTAGTGCAGATTCCCAGAGTTTGTGACATGTGAAGCATTAGCAGGTAGGGAACATTGGCCATTGCAGACAAAATGCAATCTATAGATGATGTAATTTTCTGATCAATGATTGGTCAAGCCCAGCTTCCTCAAGAGATCTGGTGATAACAAAATAAGGTGTTTGTAAGATTAAAGGGGGATGGCCCGATTTAGGTATATAAAGTTTTCATCTTGATAGAATTCCCTTCACCCAAAAACTTCATCTGTAAAGTTTTGTGCCGATATTGCAATCCGTTTTGATATGAGAGCTAAAAACAGGATTTTGTAAGCCCACAGGAGTACTGTGTAAACTTAATATTGGTCAACCAAAATGGAGCATATTTTCGCTCATAACTTCAAAACCAAACATCCTTTAGCCCTAAGATTTCACAGGGTTAATGAGTAAAATAATAGCTTTCTTCAGGTATCAAAATCTTGACCACTTCTGGTAAAATCGGGGGTTCAGGGGACGAGGCTATTAGCGATCGGGCCATGGACCTTTTAAGGTGATATCTACAATGTAATGCACAATGACGGCAACAGGGGTAAAGTAAATTAATTCTGGGGGGAATGAATTTCTGAGGGGGCAAAAATCATGAAAGTAGAGCACAAAAATTTAGCAATTTATGTCCCAACATGAACACTTTGTTTTATTTTCCCTGGGGAGGGGATAATTTTAGGAGAATTTCCCCAATGCTTCCTCTTGGCATCGCTACTGATATTAATACAAATTATTACTTGATTGGTTTTTTACAGTTTGCAGATTATTGGACCCTCAGGCATGAAAATTTGGTATATCTGATAATTTTGTATAATCAGGCTATAAATCAAAATTAAATGCATTTCTATTTATGGGTTAGGGATAGCTAAAAAGAAACCAAATTTTTATCAATATCGAGGCGGTGACAAACAGGAGATGTAACTCAGCACTGAAAGAAAATATTAAAAGAATTTTCTTTAATTCTCGTAATATCTTTGAGAAGAAATGCTTTCTACAACAATATATCCTTACTCAAAAGTAAACATCGCCTAAAGCTTGTATATTGTACGTAGCAAATTATATTAAACTTTAGTAATGAAGTATTTATGAACAGCAGGAATTAAAGAAATTCTTTAACTATTTCTTTCAGTGCATGAATTATGTCCTACTGTTGTCACCCTCAAGAGTAAACAAAGTTGTGAAATGTTTTTATATTTGCACTTGCACTTTCTCCCAAATTCAGTGCATTTACAAGCTCAATGTGAAATTAACTTTGGCTAAATTTCAGTTCCAAAGCCCCTACACGTTGGAAAAAAATCAGTTACAAACTTAATTTTAGTTCTTAAAGATACACCTTAATTATTGAGACAAAGTCAGTTTCCTACACCCTACTTTTGAAAACAGGGCAGCATTCCCTATCAAACAAAAACATATTTGCTTTCATCTCTTTCAAATCTTTTTTGATGTTTGAAGATTACAGTTGTTTGTGTAACTCCATCATGTAGGACTAAAATTGGGTCATGTTACAGCAAGTGTTTGATGTAATGAAAGAAACTTAATCTGTTGTTGGGACAGTTCTAATAGTCTAGGGGGGTACTTGATTACATGTAAGCTAGGAATGATGTGATGCGTGGTTGCAGTGGCCGACCGACCTATTGTATATAAGTAAATAGGAGAAAGTAGGAAAATGTAGTGGTTACTTAGGACTGGTCACAGAACTTACCAGAACAGAAACACATTCATGTGTCACAGTAGAAGCTTAGAAGCGTAGAATTAAAGTTATTTAAGTTACCGGTCATGTTGCAATACATATAGATGTAACCATTTTTTCCTGGATCCGTGCTAGGCAAATTCCCTAGGCCGCACACACCAGGATTTTAGCAGTAAAAAGATGGCAGCCAGCAGACTTTTGTGGGCCAGACAGCTGATATCAGGTTACAGTTTCATTGAAAAACAGCCTAAATGCAAGATTTGTCTAGAAATCAAGGGCAAGGTTCTTGGCCAGATTTACTGTATCTCACTAGCTTTAGCAACGGTTCAGCTTCACTGTGCCTAAAGCAATGCAACTGCTGAAGCGAATCTGGGCTACTTCTAGTGCAGCTTCCAGAGTTTGTGACGTGTGAGCATTAGCAGTAGGGAACATTGGCCATTGCAGACAAAATTTGCAATATATAGATGAGTGTTAATTTCTGATCCATGATTGGTCAAGCCCAGCTTCCTCAGAGATCTGGTGTAACAAATAAAGGTGTTGTAAGGATTAACGGGGGGATGGGCCCGATTTTTTAGGTATATAAAGTTTTCATCTTGATTAGAATTCCCTTCACCCAAAAACGTCATCTGTCAAGTGTTTTGTGCGATATTGCAAACCAATCCGTTTGATATGAGAGCTAAAAACGGGATTTGTAAGCCACAGGGTACTGTGTAAACTTAATAGTGGTCAACCAAAATGGAGCATATTTTCGCTCATAACTTCAAAAACAAACATCCTTTAGCCCTAAGATTTCCAGGGTTAATGAGTAAAATAATAAGCTTTCTTCAGGTATCAAATCTGACCACTTATGGTAACGTTAAAATCGGGGGTTCAGGGGACGAGGCTATTAGCGATCGGCCCAGGACTTTTAAGGTGATATCTACAATGTAATGCACAATGACGGCAACAGGGGTAAGTAAATTAACTTCTGGGGGAATTGAATTTCTGAGGGGGGCAAAAATCATGAAAGTAGGACAAAATTTATTAAGTTAGTTCCCACATGGAACACTTTGTTGTATGTTCCTGGAGAGGGGATAATTGGAGGCGAATTTCCCCAATGCTCCTTTGCATCGCTACTGATATTAATACAAATTATTATGGATTGGTTTTTTAATGCCTTTGCTTGTGAGTTATTTTTCCTTCATATTGATTATATCAAAAGGATTTTGACTATGGCCATTGCTTTTGGAGAATTTTGGATGTCCACATAAATTCCTTCCGGAACTGGTAACTGGGTCACTTTATGGCAAAGGTGTTGTCTTTGACGAAAGAAAAAATAATCTGCTTGTTGACAGGTTTACTGATGAAAATAAAATGTTGTTTGAATTACATTATAAGCCCAGAATGGAGTTAATGCATGGTTAGTGACCATATCGTTTGTATACAAAAAAAAAAAAGTTGCAAAAGGGGGAGAGGGGCTTTTAGCCACATATGAAGTAAAAAGATCGGAATAGGAATAAATATAGACTATTTTACATACATTACTGTTCCATCAATATTTCTAGCCATGGGTGGAAGGCTAATTCCAAAAACGACGTTGTGCATCATGATGCAGTAACCCTCAATTGGGATGGTTAGGGAATGGATAGTTGTGGGGTAATAGGTCTGTCGGTCATTACAAGTCAATTGACATGCCCAGGGGTCTTGGCAGTGGTTATCTTGAGCAAGATTGGGGGGCTATATAACTCAACTTGGAAGAAGTTGTGATGTTTCGAGGGTCAAAGGTCAATAGGGTCATTGGAGGTCAAAAGGGGCTATGGGCCATATAAGTGGCTTTTTGCCATACCACAAGGTCTGGACCGGTGGTTTCTTTAATAGTATTTTACAGGCGGTCCTTGAATGTGGTTCTTAACCTCTGGCAATTCCAACTTAATCCAACCTGACCCGGTGTCACTTGGGTGTTCGCACCCAACAGAGATGAATACTCCTCTCCGGTGGACATCTGGGACAATGAATCACCATGCTGATAGTTGCTGCGTTTCATTAACTTGTTGAGTGACCCTGATTGTCCTTGTCAGCGCTTTAAAATTTATCATTCAACAATCGCCCCGCCCACCAAGATTCACCTGGATACTAAAGTTTACCCATTTGACCTCATTGACCTTGAGGACCCTGATGACCTTGTTGTGAACCTTAAGGATTTTTGGCATCAAGTTTCTGTGCCATACACCACACCAATGTTTACCCCAATGACCTTTGATTTGAATGACACTGAATTAACCCATAAGCTGAGATACCATGTAGATGAGTATACGGGAATGTATTTGTATCCTAATTAGCGCCCCAGGTGCTTTCAATCCATACGTCAAAGCAGGGGTATGAAAGCCCGGCCAGTACCCCAATAATGGCCCCGACAGACCTTTTGACCCCAAATAACCCCTCGAAAACGTGACCACAAAACTATTACGGCTTTGAAAGCTCTACCACCATGACAAAACTCATACCATGACATCAAAGAACGGCCAAGTTACCAGATCGACCCTGGATGACCTTTGAATCAAAAAAAATGCCCCTCGAAAACGTGACACAAAACTCGTACGGGGATTGATGAAACTAACACCACATCAAAAAAAACTCATATCCATACGTAAAAGGTGAATGACACTTGAACCCCAAAAAATGACCACCTCAAACATGAGCACAAAACTTGTATGGCAAAAAAACTCTACCACCATACCAAAACCATATCCATATATCAAAGCAGACCACGGATAATGACACATGGATGACCTTTGACCAAAATGACCCCTGGCCTCGAAAAATGACCACAAAACTCGTACGGTCAAAAAATACCACCCATACAAAACTCTTATCCATAATCAAAGCACGCCAAGTTACCCGATTATGACCCCTCCTGATGCCCTTTGACCCCAAAATGACCCTTCGAAAATGTGACCACAAAACTCGTACGGTGAAACTCATACCACCACATCCAAAAATCATAGCCATACGTAAAAGCACGGCAAAGTACCCAAAAACGATCCTAAATGACCTTTGACTCCCCAAATGACCCCTCAAAAACGTGATCCCAAAAAACTGAGGAGCAAAATCTACCACAATACCAAAAATATATCCCATACAAAGCCAAGATACGACCCCTGGAAGCCTTTGACACCAAATACCCCTGGCCCTACAAAGCACGCGCCAAGTTATCCAATAACTACCCCTGAATGACCTTTCCAGAGCTGCCAACATTGAGATTGGAATCAGGGAGATGGATCTTGGAATCAGGGAGAGTTGATTAGAATCAGGGAGAGTTTTTTTGACATGTAGTGAGCATACTAGGTCTCAAGAGGGAGACAGCAATGGATATGTCTTAAGACACTATCAGATTGCTAAACAGTTATTAACCAAAAAAAATGCACTCAAAAATCATGATTTTTGCATGTATGTAACAAGTACAGGTCATCATAAATACCCTGCAAATGATACTATAGGACCAGAAGCAAACCTAATAAGGACCAGAATTGAGATGGTAGTCATTACTGGTCAGTTTCGGAACTACTACAAAACGTAATTGAAGGGAGAACGGATTATTGGAACACTTGCCGTTTTTCTCGGGTTCTGTTCAATTCTACAGCTAGAGAGGTAACTTATGAGAATTATACAGACTTATCCTCCACTTTAAGGCTATTCTGCAATTTCAAAATATTTCAATCATGATCAGTGTCTTTAAAGATCAATGAAAGCTTCCAAAATGTCAGTAGGAAAAACGTAGTACATTGCATTTTTTTTAAAAGAAATGACAGGAAAGGTTGAAAGTAAAGTACATTGTGAAAGGTTCGTAACTTGAAAAAGGAGCCACCTACATAGTATTGAATGCAGTCATGAGATAGAGCTCTTTTAAATAAAGCTTCTCGAAAAAACATTGACAGGGCTCAGCCGTCTGACAGCCCCCATTTATAGGGGAACTGTCAGCAGGAGAAGACGTCCATATGGAGATTGAAAAAAACTATTGAAATTGAAAATGTCTGAAGTAAAAGTCAACTAAAGGTAATAAACTTGAAAACGGAGAGGTAGCATTACAAAACATGTGAAACTGAATCATGAGATAGAGCTCTTAAATATAAAGCGTTTCCGAAAAAAATTGACAGGGCCCTGCCGTCGGGACAGCCCCTTTAGGGAAACTGTCAGTGGAACAAAGTCCACCAAACAAGGCACGTAAAATAATTATAACCTAAACACTTTTGCACTAATAGCCAATGATGAGGCTATTCAAAAAGGCAAAACAGCCAATCACAACAGTTCATTATCTTGAGGCCTAATCCTTTGCACCAATGGAGTTAATGTGTTAACAATTTAAGACACAAGCATTATCACTAATGTAGGCAATTGGGTCTCTCTTCGTAATTTGCCGATTATTCTCTGAGGACTTGGTTGCAAAAATACCAGAGTTATTAACATATAAACTTATAGGGCCTTCTTGATCAATCGGTATACATCTTCACGTAAACCATTCACTAATTTGAACATTGCAAGTTTTACAATCAAGTTGTCGCAACTTTACGGAGTTGACCTTACTGAACTAAATGCCACTGGTCACACTTACCTCGGAAGAGGGGGGAATATTTGCACAAAACATTTTTAACCATATCTATATTTTAAATTCCAAGTAGGCCTTCTTCTGAGAACCATAAGTTAACCCTTAAAATATTTATAATTTAATCATGTCTCATTATAAGAACTCAAGTTTAAGTCAAATGTACAACAATCAATTCCCCACCTTCTGTGAAAATTCAAGGGCTGAAAAAAAATTGTTGATGTGGTCCTGGTTGTTTACATTGAAATCTACTAACGTCAAATGAACTCGCCCTTGTGTTTGACCTCAGTACATGGTAAGCCCTTGGCATGGCTGGTAGCTATCGAGTAACATGTCACTGGTTTTCATTTTCGCCCCGAAGAACCCCAATAGAAAACCGGTTAATAGGTGGCACACATACCAATAGCATTCAGGAAGAAAGACGACAAGCACCGCATCAAATGATGTCCAAAACTTGACAAAAAAGATACAAAAGTTATCCAAACTGGGACTCCAGTCACTGAAATTTAAAAAATCAGCCCCAACACGGAGGATTCCCATGTGTCTGATTCATAGGCAGTTTCGTCTAAAATGCAAATAAAACGGCCCGAAAAGTGAGGAAAATAAGAACTGCCGTCTAGATAGCAAATAACACCCCTCAATTCCAGGAAATTGATGGTTAAAACATTGTTTGTAACCAAAGAAAAACACTTAATTTTTATCACTTGTATGGTTCAATGACAGTAATTTTTATCATCCTGTCTGGGGGAAGGAAGAGTTTTTAAAAATTGTCCCATTTTTTGGCAATCTTAACCTCCCAAAACACAAAAGTGATTTTCTTGTACGTTTAATGGATTTTCCAATCTGACACCATTTTGAGTAAGCTGATTGCCGAAAAAAAAAAAAATAATGTGGAGAAAAACCTATGTCGGAAAACCATTTTACAGACTTTCAAAAGATGTCTTTCATTCACTGTGAAACGATATTGGCCTTCTTTCCTTAACAATCTGTCTGTATTACTCGTTTCTGCTTTATGTACACTTTAATTTTTGACACCACCATTTTCCGCATATTTTTTTCTGGGAAATGTACATCTGCGAATATGAAAATAATAGGGGTTATGAATAGTAATGAGCTCATTTGCATATTTTCCAAGAAAATTCATAATCACTCTTCAGACTAACCGAATAGTCACATGAACTTCTAATATGGCACAGATATGATGAAGTCATGTGCTGATATAACTTTGAGGGACGGTTTTTTTTTTGTTTTGTAGGGATGGGTTTTTTTGAGGGGTTTTGAATTGGGTGGCACACCCCCCCCACTGGTTACGAGTCATACTCCCACATCCCTTGGTTCCCCCCATGTTACAAGATATCCTTCAACATTAAAGAAGAGATTAAACATTCATGCACAAATTAAATGTTGCTCAAAGAATTTCGGAATTTTATTTTTTTTGTACTAATGAAAAAATAGTCAACCTAAAGAACTAAAGATAGTGACCTTTCCTAAAATGCACAATTCCGAAAGATGAGGATGGAATCGGATTTTCGGTTTCTGATTGCAGTAACACAGTAAACATTTCATGTGGTTGTATTACGTCCCAGAGGATAAGTGTATAACAAAAATTCCGGATAAGCCCCGTTTACCCCCCCCTTTTTTCAATTTATAGCAAAAGTTGTTGATTTTCGATATGAGGACTTCGATTTGAGCTTGTAGCATTTCACACCGTGATTAGGATCAGGACAAGCATTTAGTAAATGAAAAAAACACGATTTTTTTGCGAAAATTGAGGGCACCCTCATCAGGAAATCTCTGAGTCAGCCTTTAAGTCAAACTACACTAACCTCACTTGTACATATGGCATTGCACCTGGTGTTAACTCTGTCACCCTATTGTTTTCAAGTTACAAGTGTTTCGCATTCTCAGGTTACCTCCGCTGGTCTTCAGCACCTCATGTTTAATAGTCATATCGGGTTTGATCAAATTGTTGGTCAATTCTCATGTTCATCAGTGCTTTCATTTGTGCTCATTTATAGCAGTATTGTTCACATGGTCAGAAAATCCAAGGGTTGGATACTACAGAGGTGAAAAAATTAAATACAATTCGTTAATCCACTCCAAGTTATGGCCACAACGATGGCTCCACTTTTCATATCGGAGTTTAGACCGTAAGTCAACATACTGGAAGCTGTGGCCTTATTTTGGCATGTGATATTCAAACACAGGAATCTTGTCAACAAAAGATAACCTTGCGAGATCACCTAGCTCACTCTATACCCCGAGCTGTTTACACAGCACGACACTCCAAAAACACTCCCAGAGTGTTATCGGAGTTAGAGCTTCACTCCCAAGTTTTTTAGGGTATACAACCCCATAGACCCTCGATAACACTCCGGAGTTTAAAAATCAAATGCGTTCACGCGGTCAAAAACCCTGATCGACATTCCAGAGTTTTGAAAACTCAGGAGTTTCAGCCTCCTTGTGGACACCACTAGTGTGATGTTAGGAAGGCTAATGTAAAATGTATGTGCAAACCAGACCAGAATCTACTTTTGTGTAGATACATGTAATTTAGTTAAACATAATAGTGCTGTAGCTCAAGTGTCATAGTCCCAAAAGAATGAAGTATGTATGCTTCATTTCCAGGGTGTTTGTATATTGTGCCAATGTGGACACTCCACAAAAATTTTATGGACAAACAAAACAACTGTGCGCCATACTAACTCTGTTAAACTAGAAAACTAGGTACAAATTGATGAAAATATCATAAAAAATGCATTCTAAAAAACTTTCGTCCACATTTGGGGAGGGGGTTGTTAGGGTCCTGCCTGTGGCACCTTATATTAAGGAACGCCACAAAGTAAGAAAAAAGAAGACAAAACGTGCCTATTGGACATCATCAGTTTGTAGAGAAGAATGCTTGGATTTTACTTTGTGCAGGACAGAAAATACCAACTCACATTTATTCCATAAAAATGGTGTTTTTCAGTTCATTTCAGGTGTTATTTATTACAGTCTAAAAAAATGAAGTGCATTTTCTGGAAATGCCCTTTTTGTTTAAGAGATTTTGGTCCTTTATTTCTTTTGAAATATGTTGACAATGACCAGTGAACATGTATTGGGCATATTGAAATATTCAAAAAAGTAGCTATGGCTTAACCCAGTGGCGGTAACGGGCATGCAGCTTGAGGGGGCAAATTTCCAGATCTTCGGAAATTTCCCTCTCTAGGGGGGGTTCAAAAGGCCAATTTTTCCCGGTTCCCAGCGGGCTACAAAACAGTGATTTAGCAGATGAGTTTGGCCAATGTTTTCCCGGCCAACGTGTCAGGGGGGGGCACTGGCCCCCTGCTGTTACGCCAATGGGCTAATGAAGTGATGCAACATAAAGTGCAGGGAGTTAGAAGCATTTGAAATAGGAAATTTCTTAATGCATTTTCTACTTTGTTGTAATTGTTTCAATTGTGAGTGGCTTAGTTCAGTGTTTTGCATATTGAAAAGGGTGTAAAAAAATCAGAAAGAAAATTAACAAAATGAATAAATTTTACCATTCTAGATTGATCAAAAATATAAGGCCCTAAACACTTATTGTGAAATAGTTGGTTGCGCCCACAGATGAAACAATATGGTAGAATATCTTGGTTTTACAACTGATTTTGATTACATTATTGTGTGTGTGTTTCAAGTAAAAAAATTAAGGAGTTTTTCTATGCCAGGCCAGGGCCGAGATTAATCCTGAAGTGACCAAACCCTCATGCAGTTGTACTCAGTTCTTATTGTGTGTGTACAGGCCCATCCATGTTTATACTTCTCAGCTGTTCTGATACTGGGCTGTTGAGTTCAAGAGTCGCATATTTCCATGCATGGCCAAGGTCAGTGATTACATACCCTACTTCACCACTATGATAGTGACATCCCCTGCTTGCACTAAATGAGACTAGTCCTAACCTAAGGTAGCTATGTACAGTTTTTCTTCTTGGTTGGGTCGATGTAAAAAAAAAAAAAAAAACAAAAAAAACCAAATTTTGCTTGACAAATTAACTGTAGAATGACTTCTATAGCCAAGTTTTATCCAAAATAATACTTCCAAGTTATAATATACAATTGTGTGTACAGAATTACATGTTTGTATGTATATTTTAACCTGATAGCATGGAACATTTCATTAGCCGACTAATATTTCATGTAATATTTCATGTGTGGTCAACAGGCACAACTTTTGTACAGAAATTGTAAACCCAAAAACAAAAAAATGGGGAACAGATACTACTACATCATAGTGTTTGGCCTTTGCACTGGTTGTGTTTAAGGGGTATGAGTTGATGGTGATACTTTTGTGTATGGTTGGGAAGTATTGCTACCTGAAGCTTGTTGTTCCTGCAATGCGATTTCTACTTCAAAATATACCACATTAGCAGAAAAAGTAACATGAACATGAAGTCTTTTGTTTCAACATAAAGGTTGATCATTATGTTGATTGCCTTGCCATAGTAATCATTACAATATAGTGTTACACAAACTCATTTGTTGTTTCATTTCACAAATTGTGCACTAAAATTCAGAAGATTGTCCTTTTTAAGGACTCGTCTTGTTAAATTTTATTTTCATATTTGCTGAAGAAATACCACAGATTGTGTAATTTGAGCTCATTTGGCCAGTATTATTAAAGACCAAAGTCGTTAAAGTCGTTGGAGTGCACACAACATTAAATTTTGTAGCCTTATAGAATTTCCCCCCCCCCAAAAGCCCCCTGTTCACACACACAATACTATGACTGATCATTTCACACCATTTTCTTATTCACAGATTAAAGATAGCTTTCAAGTGGTTAATGAGAGCCTTCTCCGGTTACCTCGCTAGCGTCAACTTCTGTTGTTTGGGATCGTATTCTTTCCTACGGCTCAATGGAACTGTTAGCAGGTATGTATTAGGAGATGAATAGTAAGGAGTATTTTGGTAAACACTACCAAAAAATTTGACAACGTGAAAGTGAAAGCATATTTTTATTAGTCCGGTAAAGTAGTCCTTCACCTCTATCATGAGAACACAAAATGTTGCTTCATTGGTATGTCTGGGGATTGTGCATAGCCAGCCCAGTCAATCCAAGGGACCAGTTCCCAGTCATTGTGAAACAATGTCCGATGTAGATAAAAATGTCCCAATCACAGAATGGTAATGCAAAAGAGCTATTTAGCATGAATCTCTCTCCTTTTCCTTCCTGATTTTTGCTTATTTTTTTCTTAGTGGTGGTATTACCTTCTTTTTGGGGGAGCAAACAGGGGGAAGTTAAATTTTGGGGAGGGAGTAAAAAGTGAAATGGGGGAGGGGGAACAACCCCAAATATGCAGATTTTTACAAATTTTGGCTCCAAATTGCTGATTTTTTTTCCAAATAATCTTGTCCACTTTTCTTCTGGCCAGGGAGCAAACTGGGGGAAGGGGGAATTGAAGGGGTAATGGCCCACCAATTTACAAAGGGGGCATCCAGCCTGCACAGCTATGCTCCTTTTAACTTATACAGAATTTTTACTCTGCAGAAGTAGGTCAGTGAGGACTTTTCAAAAAATGCGCTTACCGTTGGTTCTTGCAGTATACTGAATTTTCATATCACAGAATTTGTAATATCTAAAAGTTGGTAAGAGCTGATATCAATAAAAGCAAGATTAACCCACGGTTTAATTGCGTCACAAGTAATAAAACACCACAAGGTTGCAAACACTTGCGTATAGAGTTCACACAAAAATACCAAGTTGATTGTGTAGATTTGAAAGTTGATGGTGATGGTGATTTGAACAGAAATTTTGGTACAGAGATGTTTTATGCCTATCTTAGCACTTACAGATGTGTTAGTGAATGGCCAAACAGGATTGTCTTTGGGGTCTTAGTATGTAGAGGGACAAAATCGAAAAATTCCCAAAATAGTCTTGGTTATTTACCGCAAAGTGTATTTATAAAGATACAGAAGTGGTAAACTTATGGTATAAAAAAGGCTACTATTTTTCTAATTTACCTGTGAAAATCTTAGGATGAAAAGGGGTTTGGTTTGGTTGGGATATTGAGTGAAAAAAACGTGTCCATTTTGGTACGACCTAATATTTATTTCATACTTATCTATGGCTGCCAAAAAACAAGTTTTATTGCGGTCACGTCAAGCTTGGAATGACATATTGACATGAAACTTTATCAGATGGAGTATTGGGGTCAAGGTCATCAAGCTAAGATGATACTTTTATGTAATTTAGTTTTAAGGTGACATTTTGTGTTTCACCTCTTCTGTTTTAGTTTCGTTTTTCACTAGATATCGTGAGAAAAGCTTATTCACAAATTTTGAGTGGAGCCTGCTTGCGGTTTTGTGTTTATGAGCAGTTTTTTTTTCCCACGTCCAGTGCATAATTCTTTCCGTTTAGGCGACAGAAAAAATACAAATGCGAATTTCTTACCAAGATACTACGGAATTCGCCGTAAGATTAGGGACACATGGGATTGCTAGGGTTCAGATGATATAAAAATCTCAACTTGTTTTAGGCAAGTCAGGGGGACGAGGTTGTGGACACGAAATGCCCCTTTAATATCATTCCCTGAACACCAGTGATATTTTTCCAATACATTCACATGAGGCTAAATAAAAATGGGCTCTATCCCTGAAACCAAAGCCAACACATTTTATTTGGGTTATAGTTAACCCTGTGAGGTCTACCATCTTTCTTACAATATTTCTGATGGCTCATTACATGGTATGACATAATATAACCTCAAGTAAACCAATCAAAAGAGTCTATATATCTGTACAAACCTTAAGCTTTCTTACCATGGTGGCACATGTTTTCTTTACTGAAAATCGGATTCTTATAAATTTGGTACACAGGATAGCTTAGAGTTTCTTTTTTTATTGGTATCAAAATAAGTACCAACATTCCCATTTTGCATAATGAGGAAAGGGTGGAATTGGTTATTTTGCAATTTTACTGACTCAAAAACATTATTGCATTAAAATGCCCCCTATAGTATATAAAAACTAGTCATATCCCATCTAGTAGAGCCAAAAACAGCATAAAATTGGATACAATCCACACTGTCGCCTATTCTACACTGGGTGTGTAATAGACAGTTTGATGAACTTAATGATGTATTCTCATTGCATGCTAGGATGTTGGTACTCATTTTGGTAT
This sequence comes from Ophioderma brevispina, assembly GCA_023653785.1. Classification (NCBI taxonomy): domain Eukaryota; kingdom Metazoa; phylum Echinodermata; class Ophiuroidea; order Amphilepidida; family Ophiodermatidae; genus Ophioderma; species Ophioderma brevispina. Next base: position 40,610 of record JAMKCH010012829.1, read on the forward strand.
CAATGGAAATAGGCGGTGGCATCCACCCACTTCAGTAGACGAGGGTTGAAGTACCTAATGTGACTGTTGGCTCATTGTGCGTGCCAGGTATGAATATCCATTTGAATTTTTTCCCACAAAACTTACATTATTATGGTCAAATTAACTGTCATTATGCAAATGTTAGAGTTAGACCAAAGTTGTAAATCGGTTTTGTCCCCGTAAACGAGGGTGCCGGATTCACCTCAAACTCAGCAATACTGCTGTGTGAGATTATGGAGCAAAAGGTATTTGACCGGATGCCCTTCCTGATGGTAATCCCACGTTTTATTTGGCGGTGGGCCTCGCCTTTGGGCAACTTTGCCCAACATGGAAAGGCAGCATGTGCTGGATGGCCGCCATTAGCTCTCCAGAGCTGACGTCCTTGTACGTAGATCTTCTTTTTATTCTACCCGGGTAACCAGCTACCCTCTCATCAGATTCCTTACAATCCGATGGGGGGAGTCGTTTAGCCGCCGGACGACTCGGCCCTGGGACATGTAGTACTGTTACCAGGATTACCAGTAGCTAGGTCTCAAAGAAAACCTGACCTGACATTGAGAAAACCGACCTGCATTGCAAATGTCAAATGCAAATAGTATTCATTTAAATGAACGTGTTAGTTAAATTACTGAAATAAGATAATTGATACTGATCTGTCACAAAACCACAGTGTATATTTTAAACAATTTTCCTTTTTTAACCCAGTCACTGCGCAGCAATCTTTGCCTTCCGTCGTGTCAATCTGATGGCCTGCAGTTATATGCCACAGCAGATGCAGTGTTGTCGGACTTGACCACTGTCAAGATCATTCCTTTGCTTCAAGATCTTTATGTGGCAAGATGGGAGATAAGGACTTGAACAGTTGAGCCTCTTTACAAGGAAATGAAGAAGTAGAAGTGGACCCCTAGGAGCCTTAGGGGCCCTGGACTCCCCACTGTATGGACTGGGATCATATCCATGATCGTGCAGATCCTGGATACGACACCTGCTCTAGTCATGTTCTCGATTCTGTGTGTGTGATGGGTATAATGTAACTATGCCTTAGTCAGGGGCAGCGCCAGGGGGTGGCAGGGAGGGGCGGCCGCCCCCCTGAGAGTTTCAAAATTTAGGAAAAACAGGGGTTTTATGCAATAAATTGTGCAAAAATTAGGGTTTTTTTTAACCAAATCGAGTTGATTTTGTACTGTTTCGCCCCCCTATGATGTTTCGCCCCTCCTATGATGATTTTACCCTGACACCGCCCCTGGCCTTAGTGGCAATCAAATTGTTCTCAGGATTGTAAACACCCACACATTCAAACTAAGGCACAAAAATTGTTATGTTTGCACCCAAAAAACACAATAGAAGGGTTGGTCAGACAGATTTTATTTTCTCTTTTAAAATTGACTGAACATCAATCCCCATGTGCTATTTCATTAAGAGATTGCCAGATGTGTAAGACTGTTAGTAATATAGTAATATTTTAGTGTGGTGAGAAATGGCAAATATTTTGGTGTCTACAGGAAACTACTATTTTTCTCATATATCCTGTGAAATCTTAGGGTTAAAAGATGTCTAGTTTGGATGTTATTTTGGTTGACTAATATGAATTTTACACTATGGGCTTACAAAATCACGTTGTTAGCTCTCACATCAAGACAGATTGCAATATCAGCGTGAAAAACTTCACATGTGGGGTTTTGGAGTCAAGGTGTTTCAATCAAGATGAAAACTTCTTATTATTGAATCGGGCTATCCTCCTTAAGGTGTTGGCATTATGATTTGGTTTCTAAGGAGTACATGTAAGCCGACTTTAATAAACTTGGAGATGAGCAAGCGTGCATTCGTTTGCGATTTTAGCGTCGCAAAAATTCATGACCGATTCTCCACCTCTGCGTTTACGCGAATTTGTAAAGCGTTTGCAAATCGCGTACAACTCTGATGTTGCTAGGACTTGTCTAAGAACGCGCCTGATTAATTACGCATCTCACCTTTCATGCACCCATTTTTTGTTTTGCTGCATGACATATAGGCGTAAAATAACGCGAGACGCGTCGTCTCCAGTGAAGACGGAAATTTCCCTCTAAAAAATGTCCTTTTTCGACGATTTTCAGGAAAACTAATACGGTGACACCATTTTTTTATTTCGGTATTTTCAAGTATGCAACTTAGACCTAAACATGTGAAAATCAGAAAAACGTTCGGCCCCTTTGTTATCTTTTTGGAGCACTTTAGTATCGGTAAATCACATTTTCCCATAGACTTGCGTGGTAAATAATGTAAAATTTTGAGCAAAAATGTAGTTTTTGAAAGTCTTTTTTCTCAAAAACGAATACGGTAAGCTATATTTTTTTTATTTCAGATTTGTTATCAGTACAAATGAATGTACTATATATCAAATTTTAAAGAAATTCTTCGGCCCATTTAAATCATGATGCCAACACCTTAAAGAAAAAAAGAAACTTTTTCTGAAACTAAAAAATAGTGCCAGTACTCTTTTGAATAGCAAGCACATTTCTGTGATATGGGGGGGGGGGGCAGAATGACTTTTGCCTAATTTGTGGTTATCCTCTAGTATAATTTATTTAAAAAGGGTTGAAATTGAATTGAGACATTTGCCTAGTGTAAATGAGGCCAGTGTAGTATCACTCGTGCTGCCAGTGTTGTACCTTAAATATTGTAAGTGAAGTTTTTTTTGACCAGGTTTTTTAATAATAGCCACTGTTTGTTTTATGACTATTCTCCAGTTTAATATTCAAGGATAATTGTAAGGCATTGGTGGTTGATAGAAATTTGGAGTGTTGATATAGCATGAAACTTTTATTTGGATACTGTAAAAGTGGAAATTTTCGCGCTACATTAATTTTCGCGCTTTTTGCGCAATGCTGAGCTAGCGCGGAATTAAAAACCCCGCGAAAATGTTTATTTGTGTGTAGGTCTATGTAGGATAGCTGAAAAGAGCGAATTTAAAAACAAGCAAAAATTTATCACTTTTACAGTAATTGTTTTAAGCAAAAAAAAAAAAAAAAAAAAAATTAGTTCTAGTTGACTATTTTTAATTAATATATTAAAAAATAAATCTCTGAGTCAGACTTTAAGTATCTTGCCCAGGGACACAAATCACGAAATGCACCTTTAAGACATTTGCCTAGTGTAAATGAGGCCAGTGCAATATCACTCGTGCTGCTAGTTTTGTACCTTAAATATTGTAAATGAAATTTTTTTTGCCCAGGTTTTTTAATAATAGCCACTGTTTGATTTTTTATGACTATTTACAGTTTAATATTCAAGGATAATTGTAAGTCATTGGTTGGTTTGATAAATTTAGAGTGTTTATATAGCCTGAAACTTTATTTGGATAACTGTAAAAGTGGAAATTTTCGCGCTACATTAATTTTCGCGCTTTTCGCGCAATGCTGAGCTAGCGCGAAATTAAACCCCCGCGGAAAATGTTTTTATGTGTATGTCTATGTAAGATAGCTGAAAAAGCGAATTTAAAAACACGCCAAACACTTTTATCACTTTTCAGTAATTGGTTTAAGCAACATATCACGTTACAATTAATTTTACCCCAATGTCCTAGCTAGACATTGTTTGTATTAACCTTTTTTAGAAGTACACCAAGTATTCTAAAATGAGTATTCTTATAGGAAGGTAAAATATTCTAGCTCTCATTTAAAGCAATAATGGCACATTTTTTGAAGAGCGCCCCCAATTTTCAAAATTTGATATTTTGGCACAGTTTCTTAGTAATTGTCTAGGAATCTATACCTGCGAATGAGAATGCTAAACAATGCATATTTATCATAAGTGATTTTGTAATTGGAATTGGGATCCCAGATTGGACTCAACGGCAGAGCTGGAAATGCTACATTTATGTCCGTCCATGATGAAATAGTGCCACCTCGAGAAAATAACTTCTGACTTGACTTGCCTGAACCAATAAAACAACTAATGGATGAGCGTAGACACGTACATGGCGCTATTTCCCGGCTATTTCACATTGGAAGGCCGTTTCTAGCAGCCATTGAATTATTATCGGAGATCTCCGATAATAATTATTCTAATTACAAAATTCCTTCGTTTGTGACACACAGACATTTTCGAGCTTAACCATTCACAGGTATAGTTTACTAGCCAGTTACCAATGCAACTGTGTAAAAAATCTCGATTTTTTTTGAAAAATTGGGGCGCTCTTCAAAAAAATGTGCTATTATTGCTTTAACTTCAAGTCAGTGATGTCAGTGTGTACTCAGTGCCTGCAACATTAAATGGTGAGCGTTGCTTAAAAGTGCTGGCGTACGCGTGTGTGTTTAAAGCCAGCACATAGATACGCATGAGAAATACCCACCCGCCTGACCATGTGGGGGGATAAGCAATTAAGCCTGTTACTTTGGCTTTGTTCACATGCAGGCAGTGGCAGAGGAAGGGCAAAGAAGGGCATTTCCCCTCAGATATGTGCCTTCCTCCAAACCCCCCTGTATTTTCTTCAGAAGATATCCCAATACTTGCTTAATCTTGGGGTAGGTCTTTTAAAAAATAGACCAACTATAATTTTTTTAAAAAGCAGAATTTCTGTACAAATTTCCGACATTTTCACATCCAACTTCCAGCATGCCCTCTAGTTGACCCTCCAATTTGTTGCCGATGGCACAATTGATTACAAATTAAGATGAAGAGCGTCAACAGAAATCCCCCATTGGCTGAAGCTGCAAAAAGAAACACTCTCTGTATCATCTTACATGGCTACTGAATGTACCAGGACTTGCATGGCACTTTATCTGTCACCAATGGCTATTAGTAAATACAGTGTCTTCAGTCTGGTCTTACACCTCTTGCTCGGTATATTCATCAGAATTTTAAGTAGTCTTTCCTCAAGATGTATTAGGTGCAATCGTAATTGTTACGCTATTCTTCATGAAGTATTCGGTTGTATACAAAAGTATGGGCCGATGTGATGGGCATGGTTAGAACTATTGCCACTAGGGAGATTTCAAGCTCACACTTTCATTGGGGGCTGATGAATCACAAAGGTTGGGGGGTAAGAGATTTAACCAGTTGGATTGTTTGTATTGCCTGAATGCGGTTCATGCCAATGTGGGGGGGTACTCAACACAATGACCATCAGGGACGGCCACAAACATGGTATCATTTTCAGCCTGATGGGTAGATCAATATGACCCCTTTTTTATTGCTAATTTTGGTCAATAGCAAAGGGGTTGTTTTTGCCAAATTTACTCAAATTTGTTGGAAATTAAGTCCAATTTCCTCAATACAAAGCCAAAAATTTGGAAGGAGGAAAAAAATGGCAAAGTTGGCCCAAATTTGCATCTTGGTATAGTATGGGGCCTTTTTTGGCAAAAATGGTATAGATATGGTCCTACTTCCAAGACACTCAGACGCAGGTTCCATACCCAAACAAAATTTTAGGACCCCCCGGCGTTCCATGGGACACGAACCAGTGCTTGTCGATTCAACCCATCGTGTACCGGAGGACAAAGTTTTGGACAGCGTCGATTTAGTTGGGAGCGGAGGGGGCATAATATGTGGCCCGAGTTCACCGGTTTCATGAACGAACTAAAGAAATCTGGCCTTCATGTTTAAAGGACCAGTAGGCAAAGACAAGTTCCTTTGTATCCAAAGCACGGGTGCGCAAAAGTCAGTATAACATTCAACTCACCTGTTCCATTGAATACATTGAAGCAAATAGGATTGTCGAAGGTTTTGAGAGTTAAATTGTGCAGCTTAAAATGCGCTTACGTTGACTTGAATGGTTTCATTAATGCTTTCACAGAAGTGATTTTTATTGCTATCAGACTACATGTTTCAATAGATTTAGGTGGATTTTAATATCTATCCACTGCACATCCCCTCATTCCATGCCAATACCTTCGGAAAGACTAGAGGTGACACGATGGGCTGAATCTACTAAACAGTTTTACATATGTCTGGCCATCTGATGTGTGGGTAACAATCTATAGCAAAGTTATTTTAAACTGTTCATTTTTTACTTGCGTCTCTGAGTATATGGCCAGATGGAAATGGCTGCATAGTTTCCTCCAAGTAGACACGGATTACCTCTCTAATTGGTGTACACTTGCAGCCAGGAACTCACTTTTCTTGCCATATTACTGTTGGTCCACAAAATGTGGGGCAGCATACCTTTCACAAAAAACTAAAATGTCCCTGAAGTTTCACTTACCTACAAAGTATATTTGTTTACCTTACTTTGTGACAATACCAGGTAAATCCGATATTAAACTTTTTGAGATACGCGTATTTTAAGTGAGGCATATACAGGACTTGTTGTTATCTGATTGTGTGATACAACAATTCAAATGTTGAATGAGTCCATTTCTGACTTTTCAGTTTAAAACACACACCTTTTAAGATGAAACAAACTAAGGATTTGTTGTAGCTTTTTGTATTTTTTTTTTGTGGGCCACCAGATATTAGCTGGCAGGACCACGTAGCAATCCGTTGTGCGTCTTGTGCAGTGTGTTATGTGTGTGGTGTGAGTGTGTGTGTTTGTGTGTGTCAAAACCTTGTAAGTCTTTTTTTTTAAATTGACCTCAATGGAAAAGTTTAAACTTCAATTGGAAACCAACTTTCTGTCATAGGTGCACAATGGGATCCCTCATATGTGATGAGGTCAAAAGGTCAGTTGAAAGGTCAGAGGTCATGGTGAGGTCAGTTGGAAAAATGGGTTAAAAAGTAAAATTGATCTAAATTGAAAAACTTGAAGTTCAATTGGAACCAAACTTTTGTCATAGGTGCACCCTGCGATCCCTCATATGTTGAGAGGTCAAAGAGTCACGTGCCAGGGTCAAAGGTATGGGGCGGCCCAACAGCTTAGATTCTTTGAATTATAGGAGCCGCGAAAGCCGGAGGAGAAAAGAAAACGCGAAATTCTAGTTTATTTGCAGCTATATAGGTTGGGAATTTCAATTCGTGATTAGAGCTTGCAATATGCTAACTCTACCAAATGTGTCAAGTGTCGTCATGTGTAACTGAGTCCAAACTAGATAGGTGTGTCCTAGCTTTAAAAAAAATTACCATCGGTCCTCGGACCGCAATGTGTCGCCTGCCGTCGCGGTTGTTGTATATGATTGGCCTCATATGACCTTTGACCTCATCAACAAATGCGGGATCTAATGTTGCATCTATGACTCAAGTTTGGTTCCAATTGAACTTCAACTTTTCAAAAGAGGTCAATTTTACATTTTTAGCCTATCTTACAACTTGACCTCACATGACCTTTAACCTTGGTATGTGACATTTGATCTCATCAACAATTGAGGGATCCCATGTTGCATCTATGACTCAAGTTTGGTTTAAATCCATCGAAATATGCAGATATTACAGGCAAATGTTAACCTTTTTCACAATAACAGACAACAACAGTGGACAAAGTGATTCCTATGTGTCTTCCTGCCTTAAAGCAGGCGACACACAAAAATAGCAAAACTATTCGGTTTTAGGTATCTTTTAAGGTTACTTATTCAAACTTCTTTAGTGAAAACTTGAGACCAACTATTATAAACTATTTGAGATACATGCAATTATGTGAAAGCATGTTGTAAACCATTTTGGGATTTGGATTGAAACCACAACCCTCCAAAACACTCGGTACACTACCACTTTTTTATCTCTCATTTAACTGTACCCTTCCCCTTCCTTCATCAAGCAACTAGGATCCTGAGATATATTTTTGTGACAAGGGTCCTATCAACATTGCATGGTGGGAAAGGGTTGCTTTCAGTCATGCAAGTGTTTCAATTAGATTGCCCCTCCAATTTACACTCTTAAAAAGTTAACACTAAAATGCTATTCAAGAAAAATTTCAACACTTAAGCAAATATGGGGAATACCAAAATTTGTATTAAAAGGATAATTCATGTACTAGAAGGTTGCAAGTGTGACCCATTTTTGTAGTACATCTGCTTTTGGTGACATCATTTGTATTCAGGACCCTAAAGTACAACAAGTGAAATTGTATTGCGAACTGTGTATGATCTTGGACTCAAGGTGGCACTATGACGGGTGAGAATATATAACCAAGCAGTGTTGGAAAGGCGTATTTGCTCTTGCTTGGAGAAAATCTCAATCGTTGAATTCTCTGCGCTCAGGATGTATTAAATAGTCGGTGCATATCTAATCATGTTGAGCTTGAAGGTGTATTGAACAAAGATGACGCTGTGACAGTGAAGAAGTTGTGCCCAGATAGTAGCAGAATGTAAATGCCTGTTTTGCCCTTGATTTTGGATCAATACAGAATAATATTGAATACTCATTGCATTTCAAATCGCATTTCAAATCTTGTTTAATTTATGTGTTGTCCCACAGATGGCAATGTGATAGCTGAAAACCAGAGGGCATATTGCATTTATCCCATGCACCAGTTTTGGGAAATTTCACCTCAATTGGGTCATGAAATAAGGTCATAAAATCCTATTCTTAACACATAAAAACCCTGGCTGGTATTCTGAAAGGGAGTCTAACTTTAGACCTGGGTTTAAACACGGTTAGTCCTACATGAGTGGACCATTTTTCTTTTCAAAATCCTTTGAAAGTTAAATGTAACGGGTGAGAAAATTCCTCATGGATGGACCATGGGGAATTTTCTCACCTGTTAGAGCTTATTTTTTCGAGTATTTGGAATAAAAAGATCCACTTATTGTTATTACTATTATAAGTATTGTACTCTCGATCATACCGACAGCTCGGCTCCTCATCAGGGTATCCTCCTGTGGCTGATTTCCAGTATTTGTATTCCCAGCCATTTATATAGCAAATTTTGTTCTTTTCCCTCACTTCGATTTTTTTCACACACGATTGTACCAACGACACCAAAAACTAAAAAACAAAACAAAAAACACGGATAAAACAAAATTACAACCCTCCCCCAACATTTTTTAAAAATCTGGGTGGTAAAAATATTATACAAAAAATTGAAAATATCCAAAGGAAAAAAATGTAGGCAAAATATTTTTTGAGATTTTTTTTATTTCAATTTTTTTTCCTTCAAATTTCATTTTAAAACTTTGTTTTGCATTTTTATTTTTTTGGCGTCGATGGTACACTGTATGTGCCTGTCGTGTTGAAAACTCAAACTTAGCTATGCAGAGACAATAGTCTGAGATCTAAATTAGACTGTATTAGGGCAAGGTTCATTTTTGACAACATTGATCAAATCAGCAATCAGCCTAGTAGAGATGTGTGGCTTTTGACGTTTGCAAGCTTAGCTTATCCTAAATATGATAACAACTCTACTTTTTAATAATTCTAAGTGGATCTGTTTAATCACATACAGGAAGATCACAATTTGGTTTGGTAGGGAAGGTGTGGAAGAGTACCATATCCAATACAATGCATCCCAAATACGACCTACCCAAACATGCCTATTTTGGGCCAAAGTTAACACCAAATTGATATTCAAGAAAACATTCCAACATTTTAGCAATATGGGGAATCCGAAATTAAAAAGGATCATTCTTGTACTACTAGAGGATGCAAGTTGTGACCATTTTTGTAGTACATCTGCTTTTGGTGACATCATTTGTATTCAGGACCCCACGAACATACCCTGTAAGTCATCGCATGAAGCACACGTGGAAGTTGTTTGCTAACTCTGACTCTAAGGTGTCGCTATGACATGTGGGAATCCAACTCAAGCAGTGTTGGAACCCGCATATTTGCTGGAGAAAATCTCAATCGTTGATTTCTCTGCACTCAGGATGTATTAAATAGTCGGTGCATAATTGACAGGAGCTTGAAGGTGTATTGACAAGATGGCGCTGTGACATGAAGAATTTGTGCCCAGCTATAGGCAAACTGAGTCTGTCTGTAAAGGCCTGTTTTTCTTTTGATTTGGATCCATGACAGATATTTGGATTTCATTGTGTTAAATTTACGTATGTCCTCCAACAGTGGCGTAACCAGACCTATTGCCAAGGTGGGGGGGGGGTGCAGAAGGGATGTTCCAGGCATTTTCTGAGGGGGCGCATTTGGGTCCTTGATACACTGTCCAAACAGTGTTTTTTGGGAGCTTGGCATATGAAAGGGTCGGGGGGTGCTCGCCCCTTCCCCCGCTGGTTTGGCCACTGCTCACATATGGCAAGGCGATAGTGGAAAACAGAGTTTACTGAAGTCAATCCCACAATGCACCCTATTTGGTAAATTTCACCTCAATAAGGTCATGAAATAGGTCACAAAATCCTATTCTTTAACAAATAAAACCCCTCATTTTAACCCACACGTTGCCCAGTACTTAAGGAATTTAGCAGGATCATGAAGTGTATGGGTTTCTTCAAACCTTTTTAATCCCTAAGTACTGACATGTGTTTTAGTACAGTACAGTTAGGCACATTGCAATGTATTCTAGGATGATTGAACACCCCTGACTGAAACTTTGAACCAGGCAAAGAGTGCTTGTTGTTTTTTTTTAATTATAACACTCCTTTGGAAATACAGAACATGTATATTTGGGTAAGGCAAAAAAACCAAAAAAGAAAAATTAAAAAAAAAAAACAAATGTGTTTTTTTTTTTAAAGAAAAAAGGCTAATGCGAAATGCGAGATTTTTTTTATTGCATACAAAAGACCAAATTAAAAATATTTTTTTTATTTTCATTCTGACACTTAAAAAAATGCGTATTTCTTCTGAGATAAACTTGTTTTTTTCTGGCCTAATATCAAAATGAATAGGGTAGTGCTCAGGATTGTTCTTACGTAGCATTACACCAGTACTACGTTTCCCCCAAAGAAACAGCTATTTTTCCTCCAAGTACAGAACTTCTGCCCTGATCCCAAAGGGAAAGGGGGAAGCCGTAATCCTTTTTCCCCAAACATAAACTCATGTAGTATTTAAAGAAATAGGCTCATACATGAATGGTATTAAATCATTAAATAAAGGATAAACCTCGACATCACGGAAAAGAAAACATACCCCCACTTTTAGAATCTACAACTCAGTAGCTAACGACGACTGATGGTATCGGTCGAAAGATCTCGTACAAGTGGAGGTATGTTTTCGTTTCTGTGATTACAGTTATTATCCTTCATTTAATCATGTAGTATTTGTTTATCAGTTCTGCAATTAACCGTCACACTGGCACATTTTTCCCAAAATAGGAAATTTTCCTCTTCAATTTGCTCTCAATGATAGTCTAGGCCATTGGAAGAAGAGATTATTACACATAAAAATAACATACCCTAATACAGATAGGGACATTGAATGAGGATAAAGACATCCAGGTAGGTAATTTGTAGGCCAACTGTTTAAGTTTTCCATAACTTTAATCATCAAATGTGTATATTACTGATATTTTTGACTCGTATTCACTGAATTAAAAACCAAAAAGTTTATAGACCGATCAAAACAGTGTGCAATGGCGTGGGAAACCTGCATACGGCGTGCGTGTTCTTGTGTCAAACGCATTTCCGTCGTCTGCTGATTACGCGCCGGCGACGTTAAATTAATAAAATCCTTCTGTTTACCCATATGGAAGTCTGTTTGGGTCTTAATCATTTCGGGTGAGTGCTTTTGTATACAAAGCCTTACAACCATGCAAAAATACGATTTTGGAAAATCTTGAGTCCACTAGTTTTTCAAAACATGTGCCGTGTCTCTTTAACTCTGGGATGAGGATTTATGGGAATTTTGTCAAAATATCACCTGGAAAATAAGCTTTTTACTTTGATTCTTTCAGGGGAATAAAGTAATTTTGTACTGACACAATAACAAGGTTTGCCAAATACATCTTTGCTAATAGTGAGCGGTTTGGACTGCCAATTGTCGACACCCTTCCCTCGGTACAACAAAACGCACCCACTTCTATTCGAAAGCATAGTATAAATGTTTAAAAATGATGGTTGTGGTCAAAAACCGTTGTGGCTGGGTGGTTTTTTTTGGTCAAAATCACGTTTGTTGAGCTAAAAACTTAAGAATACAATTTTATTAATTTTTTAGCAAAACAAATTTTTACTCCATCATGCAATACTATCATTCTTTAACATTTATATTGAGATATCTGTTTTTATACAATATATAAGGTTCCTAGAATTTTTAGCCCCAAAATCACCTTTTTTCCTAAAAAAAGCATCCTTTTTTATCACGTGTCACCACAACGATTATTAACCTGAAACCCTTTATGCAATGTATAAAACCTATATCAATAACAAAAGGATACCCATAAAATAAGATTTGTAATATTTTTCCCTTAAAAAAATACATAAATAATAATTTCGCTTAAAGACACTATCAGTGATTTGAAAATCTTTGCACCTTTGCAGGATAGGCTTCAAAGTGAAGGAATAGTCTGTTAGAAATTCTCATAGTTAACCTTGTTCCAGCGGTAGAATTGACAGAAAAGGAAGAAAACGTCAGTGTTTCCAGATACGATTCTCCATTCCAAATGTGTTGTAAGTAAGTGTCCGTTTCGGACAATATGACTAAAAATCTCCGTTCCTGTCCTTATTAGGTTTCATCTGGTCTTATCATTGGCAGGTTATTTTAGGATACCTTTACTTGTTACATACAGCAAAATCTTATTTTTGATGATTTTTTCGATTTGCCGATCACAAATCACTGATGTGTCCTTTAACTTGCAGCCCACTGTCCATTTTCGGCATAGACATCATCCCTGCCACAAATATTTTAACCACACCATCATTTTCAAAAGAAAAATAAATTCTTATATATTTTAATCCTTCAAATAAAGGTGGTTTGCTGTTTTTGTTGTACGGTGGGGAGGGGTACACTCGAAAACTAAGCACTTTTCAAGGCTCGACCGCTCCGCTATTCTTTTCCTTCAAGTCTTTTGTCAAATTCCTGTTGTTCTGCTCATGTAGATATTAATACAGACACACCACTAAGGAAAAGTCAAAAATTAACTGGATACTTTTTTATAGTCTTATGTTATTCTCGTTTAGCCAAAGACTAAATTGAATGCATCATTGTTTGCCCCTAAATGGCCATTCAATTTGAAGTATTTACCCTCCATGAAATGCAACTTAGAGGTACTATCAGTGATTTTGCTAAATGCGATATGATTGAAAAAAATCCATAAAAACCTAATTTTCCATGTCTTTCTAAGGATTATAAGGATCTTAAAGACGCTATCAGTGATCCCCCAAGACCAAAATATATGAATTTGGCAGATAGCTTAAAAGTGAAAGGCTAAGTCCTATAAATCTCATAATTTATTTTTTTCCAACTAAAAAATTTATATAAACAGGACAAACACTAGTATTCCAAAGAATAATGAATTCCCATTCCATTATGTGCTATAGTAAAGTGTCGCGAACGGACACTAATGACTAAAATATCGTTTTTACCCTTATTAGGCTTGATTTTGGTCCTATCCTTGCAGGCTTGTTAGATAGCCGATACTTGTTACAAAAATGCACAGAACAGATTTTTGATGAATTTTTTTGATTTTCTGATTTAGCAAATCAATGATATTGCCTTACCCACCCTTAACACCCTGCAATTGATATGACTGAAGCATCTAATAAGGACAAATCAGATATTTAAATCATTTACTGGTCCTTAGACCGACACATTTTGTGAATGGTGAGTCACATTTAAGAAAATAATTCAAGAGAATTCTCCAGGGGGGGGTGACACTTATCTTCACTTTTACCTAACTAAATATTTTTTACTCTTGCGGGGGAATCACTGATAGTTTCTTTCTCTAAATTGGAATTCCGCTGCATAAATTTTAAATCAACTGGAATTAATTATATACAATTCCCAAATGACTTAGTTGATTCAGTGTGGGGGGGTGCACGCATGATTTAAAAACTGTTGTTAATCAACCAACAATGTTGTACACTCTTTCTCATAACTCTTTACTCAAGCACACTTGTACCGAGCCAGGTTATGTCCACATGTCCCCTTGATACAATAATCCCAACTTGAATCTTGAATATAGAGTTATGAGAATAATCTGCTTGCCCATAAGTTACATGTCAGTTTGACGCTCTTCAACCGAGCCCCTATCTGACCATTCTGGTACGCCACTGTGATTTTTGCAATCAAGGAAAAACAGCAAACAACATTTGTGTGTGGGAATTTAAAGGCACTATCAGTGATTTGCTAAATCAGAAAATCGAAATCATCCAAAATCAGATAATTTGCTTGTAGTAACAAGTATAGGTGTCCTAACATTCCCAGCAAATGAATAGGACAAGAAGCAACCTAAGATGGCCAAAATGGCCTTTTTAGTCATTAGTGTCCCGTTCGTACACTTACTACAACACGTAGTTGAATGAGATTCGTATCGTTGAACACTGCCGTTTTCTTCCTTTTTTCGGTTTGAAAGTAACTTACAAGATTCCTACGACTTACCCTTCACGTTTTAGCTATCCTGCAAATTTCAGGTATTTTACTCATTCGGATAAATCATGATAGTGGCTTTAACAAAATAGTAGGTAATGTTGTGAACTTTCTGGCGTGTGCAGGATTAACAGTAGAGATTGCTGGAAGAGTCCAATGCACCTTTCAATTTCACACCAGCTGGAAAAGGATTGCTTTTTTTTCATATTCTCTTAGATTATACAAATCCTGAAGTAGTTTTGATAGGCAGAATGGTTGTAAGGTTATTGAAAAGTTGACTATAGTCTAGTTGTTGTGAGAATGTTAACACCCCGGCTTTTCAAAGGCTGTTGCACACACCCTTTTGTAAGGCCAGGGTGCGATATATGTATACTCCAAGTTGTCAGAAACCCCAAGCTCTCTCCCTCTTTTGAACATTGAACATTTTTATTGAAATTACTCACTTTTTTAAGAAAAAGTAATTGTTCTTGGGGGCAAGTTATCCCAGTAAGTGTTGAAGTGTGTAAGCACACTTGATTTTCTATGCACGGGGACCTTGAGAAAACAGAATATCTAGCCTCTTTTTCAGTATAGATTTGTTTTTTTAATTGATATAATTAATTTGAAAATTTAAATAAAGCAAAATTGCATAATTGTTAACTATAGACATTTCCAATGGTTATGTAATTTTTATACTACTTTGTTTTTGCATAAAGTAATAATTTCTTGAAATTCATATGACTGGTAGAAGTGAAATAAGGACAAAAGCTACATTTTAGTCATTACTGTCTGTACGGACACTACTACTATTCACTAATTCCATGGAGATGTATCTTGAACACTGCCTGTGTTCTTCCTTTTCTAGCATTATTCAGTTGGAAAATGTAATTTATGTATCTACTGACTGAAAGCTGCCTGCACATTGCAAATATTTGACCTTTTGGGTGAATAACTGATAGTGTCTTTAAAGGTGTTTGTTCCGATGTATTACCGTATTTGTGTTCTCTACTGATATGAGAGTCTGGCAATTGCACAATACGCCCACATCAAGTACCGTGAGGAAACACACTTGCAGTCAGTTTGATGTTCTAAGCAATAAGCACATTGCAAAGCCCATTTCACTACTCGGCTATATTGATGGTTAACCATAAATTCGGTGGTTTTTAGTTCAATTTGGGAATGAAATGGACTGAGGGCTCAAATGTCAGGACGACAATGAGATACACTGCCTTTCATCTGATATCAAAATAATCGATACTACTGAGTAAATCAGGGGTACCCAAAGACGATCGGAACACGCACCTAAGAAGTAGTATAAAAATAGTTTTCTTTATTTCATTAATTTCTTTAAAAGTATAAATCTTGAACTGGACTCTATTCAAAAGAGTCAGATATTGTTTTGATGGTCTACGACAGGAGAATTAGTTTCTGTTTACTACCCATCACTGAAAAGGTTAGGTTTTCCAACTTGCTTTATTGTTATAGCAATCCATCCTACTTCTATTGCTCTCCTGTTTGGCCGCTCAGTGCCTAATAGAGTGAGCGGCACATATCTCAGCTTCGGGCTCACTATGGTGCAACCATGAATTTATATGAGTTTATCAACAAAAGACTAACCCCCTCTTTTATGGATGAACTGACCGAAACTTTAATGGGTATCATGGTTGCTGAAATCTGTACAAGTCCAGCGGTCAGTGATACAAAATGTAACTGATCCATTTTTGAAAATTCCTGTTTATGTCCGATGCGCGAAGGGCCTAGAATGAACCCCTGTGGCATACTGCCTATTTATTGGCCATCTAAAAGGTAATATTGTCACGAATTCTAACGTCACAAACCGTTAACTATCTAATTACTACCGAGGTATCCCAGCGACTTATTTTTGGTCCCGCCAAGACCGGGATTCGAACCCGTGAACTCCTCGGCTCAAGTGAGGCGCAGTGAATAGAGCTAAAGAGGACTTCCCCGGTTAGGTTCTATTGACACTCACAAGCTGTATACCTTGTGCAATTACTCCCGTCCTTACAGGCACGTTCCAGAGGCCCTTTAAACGCCCCTGCTTCCTTGTTACAAGGTCAGTAACTGCAGTCATTTCGATCCCACCGATGACACCAAATTTGTCACGGACCTTAACGTCCAAACCGTATAACCTATCTATTAACGAGGTATTATAACCAGCGAATTATTTTCTCGGTCCCGCTAAGGCCTGGACTCGAACCGGGGACCCTTTATCTCAAGCGAGGCACGCAGTGAATAGAGCTATTTAAAGAGGAATTCCCTGTTAGGTCTATTTACACTAACAAGCTTATACCTCATGACAAATCATGTAATGAGCAAATCAGAGGTACAGAAGAATGTTGTGGAATGTTTTGCACAGCTAAGAAGTACTCTATTTTGATTGGTTACTCAGAGGGCTATCTCAGGTTGTGTCCTGTTAATGAGCCAATCAGAAAGATTGTACATAGGTGGTAGTGCCCAGGGGTTAATGCCTCTTCAATACATGGATCTGGCGTTTCCGACTGCGAAATCATTTGTTTTTTACCGAAATTCTTATCCACACTGCACCAACGATGTACGACTAAAAATAGCGGGTATACATGCTAGGTGTTTCTGTGTCAACGGTCATTTTTCTGTCATAAATGCGACAAAACGTTTGCTTGTACATAACTTTTACCAGTATGACACTCTTGATTGCCTTGTAATTTTGGCACCACAACAAAATGTGCGAGTAGGTTAAAGGAGGCGCACTAACCGCGAGCGTGCATGGAGTGATGCAATCGATCGTACATCGTTGAGTGCAGTGTGGGATATGAATTCGGTAATACTATATAATAAAAAATGATTGCGGTAGGAAACCAGGATCCACGTATGGATGTAGTGTGCGTGTTTGTTTTTTAACTCAAACACATACCTTGATGTATAATTAAGGGTGAGTCAAAAAGATTACATCGATTTAGAAAAATATTAAAAATATTTAACAAGCAAGGTTCAGAAATTGTTTTTTTATACAGGAAAACAATCGCTCATGAGATCCATGTCATTGGGAAAAAATCTAAAGTTTACCTTTACGCATATTGCAGATATGGTAAAATTAACGGAAAGTCGCCAAAAACCCATATATGACCACTGGTTGTACAAGTATTCACGTCCACACCCCGCACCAGCAAAAGCCATTGAGTTACTGTCATCTAAATGCTTGATAACTTTGTCTTTTGGCCTAAAGTAACTTTCCTAATCCTTTTTTAACAATCAATGTGTGTTATAATATTTTTAAACAATAATCAATGACAGTAGCGTAACAGGGGCCGGGAGAAGGGGGTCGCATTGTCCCTCCCCATGGGCCTGACCATGAAATTTGCTTAAGCTAGCAGTAAAGCCAGGAGGTGGGGAAAAGGACAAGCAGACAGGGAGTACAGACGAAAAGAGAGTGAAGGGAAGAGGAAAGATTAAATGCAAAGGGAAGGCAGATGGACGTTGAATGTGAATGTAAAATATTGGAGTACCCAAAGTACACCCCCCCAATCAGGTTATGAAGGAGACGGTGGAAAATGTGGGTCAAACGGCTGTAGTAGCATAGGATTGTTACATAGTTGCCCATCCAGTTTCGCAAAAATGATATGGGAACAATTTCGAAAATTTATTGAATGCTTCAAAATTGGGTGTAAGATTCCATAATTTGTTATTGATTTCAGATAATGAAATATTTGACATGGTTCTGATGAAGTTTACACAAAGGGATCAAAGCAAGCAAAGAATGTCATTATGTCCTTGCGTCAGTGCGTAGACTCCTCCAAAGTCTCTTTGGCCCAACACTCCCGACCCCCCCACAACAGTGATTCCTGTGAGAGCAGAGGAAAATATGGGTACCTATTTAAGTTAACATAAAAACTTTTCGCAAGGCAAAGTTCAAAAATCAAAAATTTCTCTAGTAGGTGAAACTATAATCTAGTTTCTATGTGATAGGCGGTTATCTTGGGTAGTTGTTATGCTGAGGAAAATTCAAAACAAATCGAGGTAAATCTTTTTGACTCCCCTTAGGATGTATTTAAATGGGTAGTAACAATGGTAAACAAACCATATGAGACTCACACATCCAAAATGTTTTACACCATAAGGCCTACTCTATTTTGTACAAGTTTAAAAATCAATCATTCAAAATTTTCAATTTCAGAAAAAAATATGGCCCCTTTCATTTTGCATACATTGCAGATCACATATTCCTTAAAGGTGCAACGAGAGATTTCAAGTCGTCCATATTTTCTTGTGATAGTAGTGATTTCATATATTAGACATGCAATAGCTTCCTAACCTTTATTTGGAGACAAAATTTACCTTAACATGAAAACAAAAGTGATTTGTTATGCTTATATTTCAATAGAAACTAGGCGAATTTCGTATTTGCTCCTATAAACGATTCAGAAATTTCAGTTTGGTACCAAGAACAGTTCTCAGCTTAATCTTTTCAGATGGAGATTTTAGATAGAAGCTTTACCCAGTGCAAAAATCAAATTTTCATATTTTTTAGGGACCCCTGTTAGTTGAAATCTTCTTGTTGCACCTTTAAAGCAATAGTGGCATATTTCTGCAAAATCAAGCCATTGTCTGTTTTTTTTGCTTTTAAATGTTATTTATTAAATTCAGCGACTTAAGACCTATAACGCATTTGATCAAAAGTGAATGTACACATACAACAGGCTAATTGGACTAGGGGTCAGAAATATGAATTATCTATATAATACCGTGGACGTCAGTGTGTGTCTGTCTGACACTGCGGGTTACACGTTCCTCAAACTTGGTGGGTGGGTGCCCCTTGACCACGAAGGACCGAGTTTTATTGGTTCGTGGATCAAGGGTCACCGATGTCACATGGGGTAAACGTTGGTGTATGGACAAGGAACTTGGGGCGGGGTCGATTGTTTATGCCAAAAATTGTCAAGGTTAGACAAAGGTCAATTGGGGGGGGGTCATTCACTTAAAATTGGCCTATTAAAAATAGTATTTCAAGAAATGTGATCATCTACAGCTTAAGTGTGTTCTGAATGGCCTGGGTCATACTTACATTCAGCAATCCATGCCTATTTTTTTTAAATATCGTTCGATTTGTAGATAATTACATAATGTACCATTGAAACGCTGATCATATTTGGGGTGTATTCACAGACCAACTTTAATGTCTTTCATAAGGTTTCTTCAAATAAATGCGATAAACCTATTCCACAATTGGGGAGCCTTCCTGCCATTGATTGGACAAACCAAAATAGTGCCATTATCAATGCCACTAGTTAAACTGTTCACTTCAAAAATGTGAATCACTTCTCCTTCTCATATCCACTCAAAAGAGTCATATGTGCAACAGGATTTCATAAAGTGAGGAAAGTATGTAGAATTCCCACAAGTTATATTTTGCAACTGAATTGACAGAAAATGGAAAAAAAACGTTTGAATGGAGTATGAATCGCCTGTTCCCCTTAGGTGTTGTAGTAACTGTAGCTACAGACAATAATGACTGAAATATACAATTAAGTCCCAAGGCTGATTTTGGTCTTATTACTTGCAGGTTTAATATGTTAACTCTTTGCAAGCTGGTCACGGGGCAATTCTGTATAACGCAATTCAGTGGCATTTCAGATTGCTTTCCAAATATTTGCAGGTCATTTGGGAAGCCTTCTAAAAAACAACAAAGACTAAGTTTGTTTTAAGCACCGATTCTGAAAATGCCCAATGAAAATAAATTATTTAAAAATGTTAAAGAAAAAAATAAAAATTGGCAAATACTAATCTTTGGGCGGCTGTAGCCGCCTGCCGCATGCAAAAATGTTAAGATACCTATTCTTGTTACATACACGCAAAAATCTTATTTTTAATGATGTTTTTCATTTTCTGATGTATCAAATTACTGATAGTGCCTTTAAATAGCGACTCTGGAGAGAAAAAAAAGGAGGTTCTTATGGCTTGTGGAGAAATAAACATTTTGTTTGGTAATTGTAGGTATCGTGTATAGACACTCACTGCCATATCGATATATTTCATCCCCTGCTAGTCGTCCACTTGGAGAACCAGCAAAATGCGGTGCGAATTCACTGCCATATTGATCTATTTTGTTCCCAGTTATGTTTATTTCTTCACAACACAATAATACCCTCTGGTGCTCAGTCATTCTGGTTTGGTTAAATACACCCATATCTACTATTAACCTTCTTAATTGTTTTCTCCCGAGTTCATCTTTAAGTGAGGCATTTGCACCAGTTTTGCTCCATCATTGGCAAAAAGAGCCAATCAATGAGGCACAAGGCTCATGTTACATCTTTGAACTCACCTTCAACTAAACTATTACCCGGAACATTTAGGGGATAAAGCAATTAAAACACTTGACCCGGGAGCTAACAGACATTTGTAACACATCTCAAGTACAAAAGGTTTGAGTGATTAAATATGTTGGCAGACTGACAGGGACTCCTGAAACGTGATACTTAAGTGCAGCAAATGGTGCCTTAAGGAGAGGGGGCCAAGACAAAGTTTTACAGGGGTCAAATTTTTAACATTGATTCCAATCATGTTGAAAAGTAATACCATGTTATTTGTCTAACCACAAAAAATGGTAAATGCAAATGGTGGCCCGCAGGCGGAGTGCAAATCCTAGGTCATTGGCGTTTGGGCCAAGACTCCTCAGATATTGTTGCTGTGGGGGTTCGCCACTCCTCCCGCACAGCGGTCTGTTTTGCTTCCCAGCATATGATGGACCCACTTTATACTCGCTGGGTGGAGAGAGGCAAGGCGGTAAAGTGCCTGCCCCAAGTGCACAACACATTGGCGACAGCGGGGCTCGAACCCACAACATTATGCTATGAGGCGAGGACTGACCACTGCACCCAGGTGTCTAACCAACAAGGATTCAGGAAAGGTATAGTTTTGTACTATCTACAACGTTAAGAGTTATAGGCTAAAAACAGCAAAAATCAATAAAAAGGGTCAATTTGGTTGTACAGGCGTCAAATTTTAAGTTGCTCGATTAGATAAAAAACTGGCTGCCCCACTGCCCCACAGGACGGACAAGGAGGCATAGGATTAAAATAACGACATTAGCTTTTGACTGTCTAAAATGCTATACCGATGTAGGGGGCACAGGTCAACGGTCCATTGCATTTAATGGGGTTGACCTTGTTTCCCCCGACTTTTAAGCAAAGCGTGCGACACTCAAAACGTATCTTATTGTGATCTCTGTATCTCACAATAATGACACCATGTTTTATCCAAATCGGAGCAACTTAAAAATTTGACCCCTGTACAACTGAAATTGACCCTTTTTATTGATTTTTGCTGCTTTAGCCTATAACTCTTAAACTTTACGTTGTGGATAGTACAAACTATACCTTTCCTGAATCCTTGTGGTTAGACAAATGACATGGTATACTTTTCAACATGATTGGATCAATTTAAAAATTTTCCCCCTGTACAAACTTTGTCTTGGCCCCCCTCTCCTTAAGGCGCCATTTGTGGCACTTAAGAATTATGTTTCAGGGGTTCCTGTCAGTCTGTCTACATATTTAATCACTCAAACCTTTTGTACTTGAGATGTGTTACAAATGTCTGCTAGCTCCTGGGCTAACTGAGAAACAGAAGGCCTTAAAAAAAATTTAAAGCCACTATCAGTGATTCACCCGAGAGAGTCAAAATATTTGAAATTTGCAGGAATGGCTTAAAAGTGAAGGATAAGTCTGTAGAATTCTCGTACGTCATCTTTTACAATTGAAAAGTAAGAGAACAGCAGTGTTCAAAGATATGGAAGTGTCCGTACGGACAGCAATGACTAAAATATCCGATTTTGTTGTTATTACGTTGCTTCTAGGGTATGTTATGGTATCTATTCTTGTTACAGACATGCAAAAATCTGATTTTCGATATTTTTTTTGATTTTCCGACATAGCAAATCACTGATAGTGCCTTTAAGTCGGAGGTAAAGGTCCATTGCACTCTAGAATCTGGGTGTTACAAAATCTCAAACCGGCTAAAAAGTGAGTTAAGTCTCTCTATTAATGCTCAAACTCATAATCCATGTTTACAATGTTGGGAGCTGCTCACATAAATAATTTTATATGTAATTCATTATTGTGTGCAGGATGCAGCAGAATTGTAATGCAGTGCATCATTTGATTGCTGGATACTACCTCTCATGATGCAAAATATTTTTCGATCCAGTATTTCAAGGCAGTGCAATTGTGTGCTAGAAAATCGGATGTAATTATGAAGATAATCAATCCAAGAACAAATTAATGTGCTTAACTCAAAACAGTTTTGGCATCATATATTTGAACTTAAATGATCAGTTTTGCTACTTGTACACATATAAAGCCAAAAAAAAGAAGTTTGTCTCAGCTTCCTGTAGCTGTAAGTGCTATGCATTTTTTTAAAATGCTATATGTGCTCAGCGGAGACTTTTTTTAGCCACTTTGCAGAAAAATTCCCTTTTTCTTAACCAGTTAAATGTAAAACAGGAAGCTGAGACAAACTTTTTTTCTTGGTATAAGAACCAAACATTTAAAGTTCCTTGAAATATTAAA